>NDXB01022467.1:36774-86043 GCA_002631895.1 Agapornis roseicollis
ACTCCATCTAGCCCTGGGGCAGCTTGAGCCCGGGTCCTCTTGTCCCATCCCTTGTTCCTTGGGAGCAGAGCCCAGCCCCTCCTGGCTCCATCTTCCTTTTAGGTATTAGGTCCTGCAGATAACAGTTTCCAGAGAGTTCTCATGACGTTAGCGAGCACCCATGGCCAGAAAACAAGGGAGTTGAATCACCACGGTCATTGCTTTAAGCTCTGACACAGAACTACGCATTCCCCAAACCTCATTAACCTGTTCTCCTCCTGCCAGCGGTGCGCTGGGCAAAGAGGGCAAGCACAGCCAGGTCAGAGGCCTCCTCATGGGCTTACCTTCTTGGTGACGGTGTCGGGGGGCACGTCCCGCCGGCCCAGCGGGTAGGGGTTCCACTGGCTGCTCACGGCCACCTCCTCCTGCCCATTGTCCAGAATGCTGCTCTGCTGCGATGGGGTCTGTTGCAGAAACGGTAGGGCAGCCTTTAGTCACTGGGCACACCGTGACACAAAACACTCCCTTCATATTTATTTCAGCAGCCAACCCAATTAAACTGCAGCACACTATGGCTAACGCAGCATCCTCTTAAATTCTTACAATACTTCATTAACAACCTTCTGTGGGACTTTCTGCAAGCAGAAGATCTTGAAAGATGCATACGAGAAGTAATGAGAATAATGAATGATGAGAGAGAGGAGAAACTGAATTCAATGTAACTCACTATTTCAGAGAAACAAGTGGTGGCAAAGTCCCTTAATTTAAATGTGCAGTCTGCCACTACTGTCCGAGTTGGAACTTTCTTACTGGTCATTCAGGTACCAAAAACCTTTTAAGTAAGTATTTGCCACCAAGATAAATTATAGTTTCTTCAGTATATAGTTTCTTCAGCAAACGTTTCTCACTGGCAATACTGACCTTGCGGCTAACCTCATGTATGCTCTGTGCATCCTGTGTGTGCTGTGACCTCTCTCTAGGCTGTGGCTGGTGTTGTTCTAAGGTAACAGGGTATCATCTATATGACATTAACTTGTAACTAAACACTGTCCTGGCTATGAATGGACATAACACACATTGAAAGTATCCTAAATGAGCTTGAGACTTTCATTAATACTTTCCACTTTTCTCTCCTTTTATACACTTCTCTTCTTCTTCTTCCCCTGGTTATTGTATCCTGTTTCCAGTACTTTCTAGGACACAGGTACTTTTTCTGTCCCATCCTGACTTGGTTTCCTGTCTCTGTCTTTCTCCACTATCACTGGGGATTTTGCTACCATGGCTAGGGCTTTCTGTGCTAGACTTTCCAAAGTGCCAGCACTGCACTACCACCAACAGCAATTCACACTGGGTAGTGGCTATTCAGTTAGCTGCTCATTCAGCTCTGATTAATGGTAATCTGCAAAGGAAAAGGAGTCTGCTCTTCCCCACTGTCGTTCAGGCAGCTTCTTCTTCATCTTATATTAAAAAAGTCAAGAAACACTTCTTTAGATGGCTGAAGAACAAATTGCTTTGAAACATTAAAGCTGGCGACTGGTCTCTTCAGAAACTTATAACGCAAGCTTTAAAGTCCTTCCAAAGAAAATACAAGTAAACTGTGATTTAAATCATGCTCCTCAGAGGTGAAGTTAAAAACGAATCAACCAATTTTTTGAAATCATCATTCAAAAAGTCTTCTGAAAAAATCAAGAAAATGTGATTTTCCTTACATTAAAAACACCAGAAAAACCTTTCCTGTGTTGAAACTGCAAGACCTCCCTGTTAGAGCTTTCTGTAGACATGCTAAAAATGGACAAAGGAGAGCAGGCTCAGCACTCTTCCTATGGGTTAGCCCTCATGGCTCAACAGAGGCTGGTCCCAGTGCCCTGCTCTCTTGGATAGCAGAACACTCTAATTTGGGTCCAGAGCTGTAGGCTGGTGTGTAGACATGGATGGAACCTGATCTTATGGCTCTAAGTCCCTTCCAGCACAGCTAAACCTTTCCTGGAGAGCTGCCGGCGTCAACCCAGGACACACAGAGCCCTCTGTCTACAGACCAGGACTTGGGTCTTTGTGCCTCATGGATCAGCCATTCTGCCTTGTTGGCTGCCCATTCCCATGTAACCCTCATGTTTCCATCCAGGGAACTCCTGGTTTTACTGCTCTGTGACCATACACTCATAGAATGGCTTGGGTTGGAAGGGGCATTAAGATCATCCAGTTCCAACTCCTGCCACGGGGAGAGACACCTTCCACTGGAGCAGCTTGCTCCAAGCCCTATGTCCAACCTGGCCTATACATGTGAACATGTTGATTATTCCTAAAGGGGGTTGGTACTGTACCCTTCTGGGGACAAAACCCCATAAACCTTAAGAAGAATCGTGAGATGGATGCCAAAAATGGAAACAATTCCTCTGCAAAGTGTTTCTTTTGTCACTGCAGATAATGCTGGGCTGGTTTTGTGAGCAACTGACTCATCTGCAGAGGGGAGTTTGCACTCAGAATGGATGCAGGAAAACACAAGAGGCTGCTTTCTGCTTTCTTAATAAATAGGAATATCCTGTGACACTAGGTTTTTCTTTTGCTTTTCTGCAGTAAAATGGATTTGTCTGTTTGCAATATGACTCATCTGCAGGCTGCAAACAAACTAGCTATCTGGTAAGTCTAGAAGCAGGTTAAAAAGCAGCAGTTCAAATATTTTACACATGGAGGAGAATCAATGTAATAAACTCTCTCAATATAAGCAATTGCTATATTTGATTTCCTGATGCTGACAATCAGACGTCACTCATTACTCTCTTGAATCTAGGCCACAGGAAGGAGGAGGAAGAGGTAAATATTAAGGTGCTGTGGCCTGGATTCATTAAGAAATGCAAATTCCTTAGAACATGTGAAGGAATAAAACGAAACAATATTAAACATTCACATTATACGGGTCACAATAATTTTCCACCACTTTCCAAACAGTACAGTAAGAGAATTACACCCCCTTCATGCAGTTCAGCATTTTATATGGCTATGTAGCAATGCTAATGAAATAAAGCAGAATAAATCATTTAAGCCCACACCCCAAAACTTGTCATGAATTTCCTTAGACATCCATATATTAGAATTTCCTTAGACATCCATATATTAGAACTTCCTTAGACACCCATATATTAGCATCCATATTCATCTACAGCCTGAAATTCTTGAAGTGCTATAAAATACCTTATTCCTAAATGTGTGTAGGAAACAGAGCATTCTGATGTCAAACACACTTCTTGCAAGGACTTGTGACAAGGACTAGTGTATACCCAAGTAGACAAACAAACTCTTTGAAGGAAAAAAAACAGTACGAGCAACACTGCAAAGCTGCCTGTGTCCAAACACACACACATCTACCACGATTCAGATTTGACCTACACGGCATCAGCTGAACAACAGAGAAGCACACACTAACATCAGGACCTGTTTAAATTCAGGGACAGCTGAATGGGAGGGGTACATGGAGGTAATGGTGTGTGGAAAGTAGGCTACAGAAGGCTGACAGTGTGCATGTGTTTTAACCTCTCACAGCTCTCCCTGGAAATCCAGTGCTTAGTCCTGTATCACTAAGCTGAGCAGGGCTAAGGGCTGTCCTCAGGCCAAGCAGCACAATCTGGTTACCATTAAAGGATCTCATTCTTCTAAACAGACCTGGATCTAAACCCTTAAATTGGACACTGGAGCCCTCCTTCAGGAATTTCTGGCTGGCTCCGGAGCCCGTCCCAGCCAGGGACAACCTGGGAGGTGCCAGCTGGCCAGGGCCACCCCAGTCTGAGGTCAGCCCTGCGATTCACAGAGCAGATGATGGCCCTGCAGCACCTGGCTCTGTGCTCTGCTGCCCTTTAACTGCTCACAGAGAAGCTGCTAATTTGTCCCAGCTTGTGTTGCTGCAGTGGCAGTCCTCTGCCGTTGCAGGCAATCCCAGTGCTGCCACTGCTCCCAGGGCTCCCACTCTTCCCAGTGCTGGCACTGAGCTGCTGCAGGGACTCCAGCGCAGCCGTTTGTGCCACAGAGCAATGTGCCAGCAGCTCCTCTTGATACTCTGGCAATCCTTCAGCTGTGTCCCCCTCTGCCTTGACATCTGTGCTCTTCCCACCGAATACTTCTTAAGTCATAGAATAGAACCCCAGACTGGTTTGGGTTGAAGGGACCTTAAAGCTCCTCCAGCTCCAACCCCTGCCATGGGCAGGGACCCCTTCCACTGGAGCAGCTTGCTCCAAGCCCCTGTGTCCAGCCTGGCCTTGAACACATTTGTTCGTATATGTCTTTTTATGTAAGTATAATCGATAAGTATGGCATAAGTATGTAAGTACTTATCAATAATACATCCTTAATAGCTGTAAAATAAACAGTAAAATAATGAGAATATTATTTTCTTTCTATAGGCATCATTCAGCAAAAGTTTAAAGTCAGTTTTTAGGTTTAGTAGGCAAGTACTCAAAACCAATCAACTATTACAGTACACCCAATTAATGTTCAGCTGTTAAAGTCCCTGTCTTTCAGAGCCTATTTAAATGTATAATTAAACATTTCTGCGTTCAATTTTCTAAGATCAAACAGTGACAAAACAAAGCACGCTCTCCATTTCTGTGCAAGTATTCAGTCATTGAGAAAATGATGGCATCAGTCTGTAAGACGAGAGCAGAAAGCAGTAATGACAGCCACGAGAGCTACTTAATCCAAAAAGCAAGATTGCGGAGTAAGGAAAAGTGTCTGAAAATCATCTTTGCTTTTGGGATTGCGTAGAGGATAAGCATGAATCATAGGCAAAAGCTAAACCAGGAGAAAGCAAGGAGTGTTATCAATTTATTCGTACTGCTGGCATATGCTGGCTATCCCATACTTACTTTCGGTAGAGGTAGCTCTTGAAGCATTTGGTTTTCAAATTTAGATTTAGTCTGCAAGTTTAAAGTCATGCTTCTGCCGGCATGCATTGCTGAAAACCCTCCAGAGTGCAGCATGCCAAGGCTAACTGTGTTGTGTTTGTAAGCAGCGGTCTGAGTAGAGGAAACAACCACGTGACAGGTATGAACACACATGCTCCTTCAAGTAAGTATCACACATAAATGGTTAATTTCACAAAGTTTTAGTTTAAGCAAACAAACAGTACCGAGAAATAAATAGCTTCTTGAGGCATGCACTGGGTCACACGGAAGCAAATACATTGCTAGTTATACATAAAATGGATACCAGAAAAGACTGCAACGCTGACAGAAGATGAAATATGTTCTCTGTAGGTTGGAAATTGCAGGATTTAACATGGTACAAGTCTTTATTTTGCAAATACGGCCAAATTTTGGTATGTCTGCAGCCACGGGTGGGCCAGAAAACGTCTCTAGTATAAAGAGCATCAAAGGCAGAGGAGAAAACCCTACACAAGAAGGCTCTGCACCATCTCCCCAGCTCTGCGGCTGCTCCTGGTGGGCTGACACCCACCAGGGACCAGGTTCCACGCAGCCCAGCATCCCACGGCCCTGGGGAGGTGGGCAGTGCCTTCTCCTGGAGCAGCTGCTGCCCGGCAGTGCCCAGGCCTTCCCAGCAGCACAATCCCCACCACACAGCCCAGCTCCTTAGAGCTTTGCTCATCCTGGGTGGCCAACAGCCAGGAGCTGGCTCGCCGGCACCTGCAGGGATCACTGTGGACTAAGGCAGCTGGATAAAATCACCAGTGTCAGCTTCCCATGAGCAAATACACATCGTAAACTAAGTGTGAAGTTATTGCTTAAACAAGCATCTGAGAAGTGCTTATTGCCACCAGAAATGGCCCTACTTGGGGTGCACTGCTTTGCCTAGGAATTAGGAATTTTCCAATCAGTTTGACACAACAAAAGGCAGAAAGCTGAAGGAAGGGAAAAGCTTCAGTCTTCAAGCCAGTTTTTAAGCTTTACCCACTTGATCTTTAAGGATATTTTAATATTCATCACATCCGAGCAAGTGGAAGGTTACGAATATCTTAACACCAAACTCATGAGTATCTAGCAAAAAAATAGGTTTAAGGACACATTTCGAAGCTAACTTGTGCATTTCATGACAGTGTTTTTTCACAACCACTTCAGATTATGAAGTAAATCCAATTCATGAAGCAGGCCATTAGAGAGTCAGAACCAAGAGTGCCATCATGCACTAATACTCGTACTGGTTTCTATAGAAGGCAAATAAGCAGAACTTCCCACAGCTAGAAGGAGTAATGATCATATCCCTTGTTCAAAACAGTGGCAGTGTGCACCCAGTGGCATTTTTCGGAGTTAAGGGATCCCTTGATATCCCCTCCACTAACAGCGACATGAAAGCTGAAAGACATCATTTTACTCTTTAACTCTGATGGGTTTATTTCTTTTTACCGCAAAGCTGTACCCAGCATCTTTGAAAGCTCTCAGATCGTTACTGAGTGGTGCCTCTCAGCAGCACCTTCCCATCTGCTGGGAAGGAGAGGTTTGTATGGGTTGCATTACCTCAGGCAGTGCTGCAGCAGTTACTGCATCAGCAACGCGCACCGTGGTGCGTGCGTTACTTGTGCACAGACTGGATTTATTGCTCATTTACCCAGGAAACCCTCACTCCAGTTGCTTTGGAGCACCCCCAGGCCCCTTTGCGGGCCGGTTCCTCTGACACCAATGCAAGGAATTTCATTACTGGGAATTCTGGTGCTTACCACTGCACGTGCAAATAGTTTGACAGACCGAAACACACAACTAAAGGCATTAATTGCAGAGAAATGCCAAACATACCCTGTCTAACCTTCTAGCTTCTATATGTCTAAGTAGCTGTTGTCTCCAGTCAGCGGGCATTTTAGCACAGCTCTCATTTCCCTTCACAGGGGTAGGCCTTGTCTTTATATCACTGCTATCGGAAGGCTTGTCACCATAGTTACCCAAGTTATAGTCTGACGGAATCTTTTCCAGCAGAGCTGCCATGGTAGGCCTTGCTGAGACGGGCCTGGTTTGGGATGTGCCGTAACTCTCTGTACTGTAGCTTCTTGCCGACAACGGCCTCCTTTGTGTCAGGTTTTTAACGGGAAAGCTTCCAGTCTGGGCTTTCACCTCTTGGTAGGCAGGGTGCTCGTCTTCGTACCGGCCGTTCCTCTTGAGGAACTGCGACTCGGCCACCGAGATACCGCCCTGGCGCTCCACCGCGGCGCCGCGGTACGGGGCCCTGCCGTACCTGTCAGCGGGGGGCAGGTCGTGGGGCTCGCTGACCCTCCTGAACATGGACATCTCGGTGGAGCTGGCCAGCGAATCCGCCCTCCTCAAGAAGCCCGGCCGGGAGCCCTGGGTCGCAAAGGGGGCCGCGACCACCTCGTCGTTCACCGAGGGCTGCGAGAAGGAGAACATGTGCTCCACGGGCGGGTAGCCGCGGTACGCCCTCGGGCTCACCAGCTCCTGCGGCAGGTTCTTGCTCTGCTGGGGGATGTAGTCGGGGTTGAGCTGGAACGGCGGCAGGAGCCTCTTGTCCGCGGTCACCTCCACGGCTCCCTGCGGGTTGAAGCTTTGGTCGAACTGGTAGACCTTCTTCGTGACGGACGACTTCTGCTGCGGCTGCACCTTGACGCTGCCGTAGGTCAGCAGCTCGTCGTCCAGCATGGGGACGGACTGGCTGCGGGACATGCTCAGCATGCCGTGCTCCGGGCCCAGGAGCTTGTCCACCCTCTCGTGGGTGCCTACAGTATCGTTACCGGATGCATAGTTTTCCAAGGGGATATTATACACTTTGTAGGTACCAATGTCAATCTCATCGATACTTTGCGACTTCTTAAATTTGTTCGTTTTTATATCCCTCATCATGGGGGAAAGCCGCTCCGTGCTCTTGCTGATCGAAATCATGTTTTTGGAAGGATCCGGGCGACAGTGGATATGGGAAAAGACGTTTGTGAGACTTCTGTTAGCATTTGGATCGTGATATTCCCATGGTATTCCCGGAGTGAAAGTGCTAGTCATTTCGGGAGACTCTTTGATATGATCTTTCCGCTCGGGCAAAGGGCTGGTGGTGGGGGTGCTTTCCAGTTTGGAAGGAAAAGCTGTCCTGTCTTCAAAAGGACTGGGGGTTCTGGTCCAATTTTGCCAAGGGTTGGGAGGAGGCACTTCAGATTCGTGTGTGTTTCTGAGCGCCGGCTGCTCCAGCTCCAGGGGAATGCCGACGATCCTGTCCTGCCTGATGAGCGGCCTGCGTCCGTGTGCGGATGTGCTCCTGGACTTGGCGCTCAGGAGGGGGTTGGCGGAGGGGTTCTCCACCGCGCTCTCCTCCGCCACGAAGCCCGTGTTGTCGTAGTGGGTGCTGTCGTTCCAGCTGTCGGTGAAGGTGTCGCTCAGCGGGCGCCGGTCCGTGCGCTGCGGCAGGCTCCCGGCCGGCACCGGCTCCCGCTGGCTCAGCAATGGCTTTGTTTCAATGGGCTGTGGAAAGGACTGGGCCAACCTGCAATAAACAGAACAAACCCAAACAAGATGAAATGCCCTCCATGAGAGCACGCACGCAGCCATCAGACAGGTGTAGTTATGAGGCAACTTAATCCTCTCCCAGGTATACTCTGGCTTTGGGATCGTACCGTGATCCCTCTGCACCTTGTGTCACTGGTTGGGCATGGATACCTGCAGCAGTGTTCTGCACTGGAGCACAGATGCTGTAAGTACATACACAGACAAACCAACAACTCCATCAGAACTCCTGGCTGGCTTCAATGCCGTGTTCATACAATTCCAGCTGAATGTATTCTCCTGCTTCAAAAATAATCTCCTATGAGTGCAACTGAAGATGATTTTTAACACTTACATGATTATTTCTTTTTAAGAAAAAGACCAGGTTCATTTTGTGCATGTCCTCACCACCAAGGGTTTTACCATCCCCAGTGAGTGGGCTCCAGCCTCTCTTTAATGGGGAAGAGCCTGTGGATGGATCTGTACTAGGTGATTTATGGCAGGAACAGACAGGGCAGGGCGCTCCCGCTACGGTGTGAAAGTGTTTCCAGGTTGCTGATGGTCAGTGCAAATTACAGCCTCCAAAGGACTGTGGTGTTCTCAGATAACCAGGGCAGAGTGAGGCTCAGGGCAGCAATAATGAGGCACACACTCTGTTGTCTGTGTGAAACTCCAGCCAGCTGCAGCTCAGGACCACAGAGAGCAGAGTAATTGCAGCTCAATTACTAGGCACTTTTAATGCATGGTTATAGCACTTAGTTGAGCCACCAGCTGTAGAATTACTGACACAGTGTGAACGGGTGGCCAACTCTGCACAGCCTGAGCTTTGAATTGCTATACAGACCTCTGCAAAACTGGGGTAAAACCACTGTATTTAACTGAATACCTTCACAGGCAGCATATGATCACTTTGAATGTCTATGATAACGTAAGACAAAAGGCAACCAGAAGCTGTGTAGAAAGATGGTCCCACCTGTTCCCCCACAAAGAGTTGTTCACTGCTTCTTTAGCCGTTGTCTGCAAGGACCCCATTTTAACATGCGTGTTGGAGGACCCTGAGGAAGCCTGGGAAGGGGAATAGTCGGAGTAAGTGCCTGAGGAAACGCTGTTGTTCATACAATGGATCTTATCTGCTTCAGACTCATCAGTGGATTCTGAAACAAAACACAGCAAATGTTTTCAGGGGATGGCATTTGACAGCTACACTTCAGAAGAACACGTTTTTAAATGAATACTAAGGAGATACATACACATGTCCACAAATATGCATATGATACGCTTTAAAATCATAGTGATGTGTAGAACATAGAATCATAGAATGGTTTCGTCTGGAAAGGGCCTTAAGATCACCCAGTTCCAACCCTCCTGCCATGGGCAGGGGCACCTCACGCCAGACCATGTCCCCCAGGGCTCTGTCATCTACCTGTGTACAGTACATACGTTTTCATCTAGAAGATTGTAAGTTGAGTGAGTACCTTTCTTGTCTTTCCCCAGAAGGACAAGTTTGGGTGGGTACAAGGGAGTCTCTGGCATGGAGGGACGGAGTTCCCCTATCCTCATCTCGGTGGGAGGATGTCCGAAGGCTTCCTGCAGAATACAATAACTCAGAGTAAACACAGGAGCCAGAACCCTCTGCGAACTGCAAGGAGCAAACATTTCCCAGCCTTCTTTTCATCACCGTGACAACACAGCAAAGCCCCACTCCCTGGGTCGTGTCCAATCCTGCTGGTTTGTGAGCTGAACGTTCCAGCCAGTCCTACAGGAATGCGTGTGGAATACTGGTGCTGAGCCCATTCTGAAAATGGGGACAGACCAGATGGAACTTGTAGGATACATCAAGGCCATGGAGACGTTTTGGGTGGGGTAAAGGCCATAGAAGTGCAAGCTGCCAGTAGGAATGAGTAAAAATTCAGAGCAAATAACAACTTATTTCAGGAGTAAGCCCCTTCATCCATTCATGCGTGGCACAACCCCTGCCATGGGTGTAGCTGGTCCTGCAGCTGTACTTACTTAAAATCACCTTGTCTCTAAAGAGTCTTCTTTTGCTGAATTAAAATGACTCAGTCTCAGTGAGAGTTCAGCAGACCTGCACCTTCAAAGGCTGCCCTGCACAGCCCTTGGGCTGGTCTAGCCAGCAACAGGATATACACTGAAAATAACAAGGTCAGAAGTGGCAGGGAAGTGAGATGCACCCTTAGGTATTTTAAATGAGGACATTGAAATTGGGCTCATAGGATAGCTAGGAGGGATTGAAGACACAAAGAGGGAATCCGTGGCATTTCTGATCCCTGGAATTGCTCAGAAATGAGGAAGATGCTGACCTGAAGATCGCTGTCTTGGGGACACAGGGTGGGAGTGGCACCTACTGGAGGAACAATGCTGGTAATCCTGCCCTTGGGATGGAATGGATGGAAAGGGAGCCCAAGAAGGAACAGAATGGGAAATGCAGTCTGTGGGTGTCAGTGGAATGGAAAGGGAATGGTGGAGACAGGCAGGGCAACACCAGGAAGTAGTACTGATGCAGCCAAGATCCTTGTGGGGAGGGGTAGGAGAAACATGCATCCACCCAGGAGTGACAGCTGTAATTTCATACAGGGATGGAGGTTGGGGAAGGAGAGGATCTAGTAAATGAAAGTAAATCTTGGAGAGATATAAGGAGAAAATCAATGATTAGCAGTATAAATGAGGAAGGAAACAGTTAGGAGAAATGTATCTGGGAGGGAACTTGCACTTATAGAGACACTATGAGGATCTCTGTACCCTGCATTTTGTGGTTAAAGGTACTGCAGTGATTTTGCAGAGTGAAGTCAATGAAGGAAAGAGAAACAATCTAAAAGGGAGTACCAAACCCCAAGCCACATCACTAAAATGTGAAATGCTACAATATGTTTAAATTGACATGCTTGGCTCTGCAGGAGAAAACTTTCAGAGGTTTCCTCTCCATTAACTAGGGATGTTTCTATCCTTCTGCACTTAGTGTTCTACTGCATGTAGCACCATACCGAACCAGGTACCCTTACAGCCCCTCTAATGGACCCTCTCTCTCAGTGTTAACACTTAAGCAACTATAGATCCATACTGGTTCTTAAAATGTCTTGTAAAGTCTTATTCAAGACTTTCACATGCAGAGATCCCATGCTGTGTACAGTATTTCTTGCATGACAATAGTGATGTACATACAACTTAAAGCTACCAATAGTGCAACATTCTTCCAGTGCAGCACAACCACCTCCTAGTGCAGTGTAACAAAGTGATGCAAACCCATTCTCGAGGAATACAGAAGTGCACAGCATTCACAGTGGGGAATTCTGCACCTCCGAAGCATGGTGCGTGGTAGCTCTCCTGCTGTACCTCTGAGGTTTCTGTATGCTCTTCTTCCACCTTCCCGACTGGGATTTCCAGAGTTGATCTGTGAGTGTTGTCTGTATCAGACAGGTCACCCTTTTGGGATTCTTTAGTTTCTCTGTCTTGAACCTAGAACCCCAATATTGCACCATGAAACCTCTGAAAGTTATAACTTAAAATAAAACTACTTGCTGTGAGACAGGAAGAGCCAGCAGTTCCATTTGTGATGAACACAGGGGTTTATTTCAGGTGCAAGACTTTATGCAGTTTTCTATATTATACTCTTGGGTTTTCTCTTCTTTTTGGCTCCTCCTCCAGCTATTCCAGCAAAAATCAAGACATTTTTGAAGGGACTAGTCTGGAGTTTGTGAATATTCCATGGAAGTGAAATACATTGTCAAAACCCAAATCATATTCCATTAATTCTACTGCATTTAAGAGGGCATTTTTTCTTACACGCTCAAGAACAAAAAGGTCACTAATAGCAGAAAGAAAAGTATTATTAATAGGACCAATTGCAAGAACAAAGGGAAGAGATAAATGCAATTGTGTTGTGTCAGAACTTATTCATCAGGACTAACCAGGAAAGATATAGGTAGAGGACAGAAAAATATGGTGAGCTGTTCCCCAGGAGAAAATACATGGTAGAAACCATTAAAGTAACCGGGAAAGAGAAATATCACCTATTATTCATGCTGACAACACTAGAACATCAAATTATAATGTGGAGAAATGGGATTCTTGAAATAATCTAACTCTTGGAGTCTGCTTGCAAAGAATACGAAGACTTGGAGCAGAGCGAATGGGGGCTCTGGGCAGGCACAGCACACACCGGGCACAGCAATGTGGGACCATTAGTGATGGGTCTGTCCCAGAGGAACAATTCAATACATGTAGAGGGATGGCAGCACTCCTGAACTGGAGGAGGCCAGGTCGGTCTGAAGAATGACATGCTGCCTAGAAAGAACTGGAGGAGCAAAGAATCACGTAGATTCAGGCAAACATTCCTCAGTCCAGATTTTAATGGAAGGCTAAAGGAGGTCACAGAAGGTGTAGGAACAAACACAGCCAGAAGCTACCAGAACATCCCCAGACACATGGGCTTCTTTCCTGACACCCACTGTCAGCGGTGTGGCTTTGTAACAAAGCCTCACTGAGCCATCTACGTTACAGCCTCTGCACAGAAAGTGGCCGTGCTTGCACCTCTCAGCCCTGTGGGTCAGTGGCTTCAAAGTCCCACTCAACTGTCTTCTCCTGACAACATCACAAAGTGAATGCTCTCTGAAGCTCAGCGTGTGAAAGGCAGGCACAGTGCTGGGTATGCTGCTGTGCAAGCTAGCAATTATCAGACTGAGGCAAATGAAACTCGGTTCTCAATCTGGGAATGCAGAGAACTACCCCAAAACCTAGGATTATCCCAGAAGAGAGCAGAAGGGGGGATCTTCCACTTGCTCCTCAACCTCTCCCACTCTCTGGCTGCAGTGGCAGCTTCCAGAAAGGCCAGTTTCAGTAGCCATTAGATCTGAAGTTTCTCCCAAACGGGATGTTAATACAAGACATAACTGAACTGCTGTAAGGAAAACTGAATGTGAATGTGGAATCGGAAAGTGTGGGAATGAAGAAACCCTACCTTTCCTACCCTCACAGGTGACACAGCAGGCAGCACAACATTACAGCACTGATGCAGCAAGCTCTCAGCTTTTCAGCTCAGCAGCAATCTCAGACACATGACAGAGCTTCCAAAGGAGCCATAATGACATGAGGAACAGACTGGGCAGAGGCAGTTTTGGAGTTCCCATAGTGAACACAGACATAGCAGATCCTGGAAAGATGCCATCCTGGAAAAAAGCTGCGGGTAGGACACAGTGATTGCTCCTGCTGGGTGCCTTTGCCTTGCAGGCAGATGGACCTACAAACAGCTGGAGGAATGCACACGTTGACCTTGCCTATCCAGGTGATCGGAAATACAGCCAAGGCGATGCACCCAGGGACTCTTCCAGAATTACCCATCACCAAAGAAACCAAAGTTAGGGATCCCCAGTCTGCAAAGATGCAGTTTGGACTGAAAATCCCCATTGCCAGTGGCTCAGTCTCGTCTGGGTAAGCCTGTTATTTGACACGGTCAGGATCCTGCAAAGGCAAACTGCACAGCTTCATAAACAGAGCTTGTCCAGCCAGTCATCAGTCATGTACTGCAGAGGACCTTCCAACATCTCCCTCAGTCACAAACCATGGAGAGGCTCTTGTCCGGCTCTGTCTGTGGGCTTCACTGTGAGGACAGAAGCCTCAGCACCGCCCTGAGTTGCAGCACCTTGATTTGTGATTGCAGTCTGTCATCTGTGCAGGAAACAAGCTTCTGCTGCTCTCTGCCTTGATGGAACTGCAGCCAGCTGCATACATCTCATGTCTATGCACTGTGTGTACAATTGCACAGATGCTATGCCCAGACACGGAACACTGCACCTCCTGCATCCTCATGCAGCGCAGTAGCCTCATGAGGTCAAGAAATCTCTTTTGGGGAAGGCAGCTGTACCTTGGAGACAGCCCTGAATAATGCCCCTCCAATCCAGACACTGAAATGAGGTCAGGCAGACGTCAAAGTAACTGAAAATGAACTTAAAGACATTTGCCATCCTATCTGAAGGAAGGTCTCTTGTGAGCCAGACCTCCAGATGAGGGAATCATTGCCTCCTTCCTCTTTTGACAAGGGCATAACCTCAGTAAAGATCTTCTGTGCTGTGAAGAAACCCAGACTGCTATAATGAGGATAGTTCTGATTCCTCATAAAATACGGGTAATTCTGCTGCAAAGAGCTTATCAAGACATGGGCTTAAAGCAGATACAAACCAAAACTGTAGCATATATTCCTCTCTCAACCAGGAGAGCCTGTCATGGCACATCTCATTAGTGGAAAACAGCTCCCACAGCAGCCGCATGGACTGAATTGAGGAAGCCAGGCATCCTGGGGGAGCAAACCCCACAACGCAAACCCACACAGTGACAAGGTCAGTTAGAAGGATCAAGGTCTGATGTTGACTGAGATGAGATGAAGGTCTCAGAAGATCCTATCCAGCTCAGGCCGCATTCTTCTAGCTCCTACCACTAGGATCTGCATTGGATCACTTCAGGAGTAACAGTCTCTATTTTTCTACACAGCATTAGTAGACCTGCTTGGAATGAACACAAAGGGTGGAATGCCGTAGGCTGGACTAGAAAGAGGTTGGTTTGATCCAAAGCTGAGAGTTATATAGAAGTATTTCCAGTTTATTTCTCAATCCATACATCTCAAGAATACCAAAACTGTAAAGATCTTGATTGAAATCTGATTTGAGGTATTTCTCATTGTTTCTCATGGAATGGCTACACAACACACTGAGTTACCCCAGGCTCTCTTTTGTCCAAAATGCACATCTTGCCACATGAAAGACATCAGGACATTCATTCTTAGGACAATGAAGGTGTTTATTTTAATAGATGATTACTTAAGAAATTGTTTGATCATTAGAACTGCAGGTGGAGGACGATACAGGGGGTTTGAAATGCAGCTTTTTACTCATTTCAAATGCTTCCTTTACCTATTCAGAGGCAGTTTTGTGAAGAGATGTGTAAATTAATTGCAAGGAAAACCAAAAGTGATCAGAAAAGAAACCAGCTTTGGCCTCTGAGGATGAATAGTGAGCAGTGCACCTGAAATCAAATCACCTTGTTATTAGCAACTGTCTTCAGCCTAAATCTACATCAGAATGCACCTGCAATTTCAAACTGTATTTAACTCAAGGCTTGAGATCATGTCTCCTAATTATCTGCAAAGCAAATGGAGCTTAATTACATTTTATTTAACGTGATATAACTGAAATCATGATAATATTATTCACAAAATCATCCACCCTTTTTCCAGCTTCTCATACCTCCTCTTTATCCTCATGCAGGAAGCCAAAGAGAGCAAAATGCATGCAGCACCCTGCTTTAAGCCACAACGTCTTCCCAGTGCCATTACTTGTGTGAATGACAAGAACACTTTTTTCTCTTCTTTAGTTGATGAGGTAGGTCTGTAACTAATCCAGATGGCCCTAGAGGTCCCTTCCACCCTGGTGTTCTATGATGCTAGTCTTGACTGAGTACCAGGGATGTGAAGATCTTGATAAAGTTCCACTATCTTCACTATTGCAATATCGGAAGATGAAAAAATACATCTTCACTTATCTGCTGGCAATAGCCATGTGCTTACACCGGTTGCTCATGGTAGGAATTTCAGTAGGAAATTGCAATCACATTATTTCATTGCACTTCAGGAGTTACTGCATCCTCTTCAGCAATTCAACTGCTTTTATAGAATGGTTTCCATGATGCCCATGAACATTCCCAGGCAAACCAGACAGGACTATCTTCCTGTTGCAAAAGTGAATGCATTGCTATCAAAGAATGAAATGTAAGAAGGAAATTTGTCTTCACCCTTTTCTGTGTTAGAAACCAGCCTGTATAACACAAGCATCTCACAGTAACTATAGTATTTTATGGTGTTTCTGCAATTTACTTGCCCCTTACACCTCCATAACAGAGGCTTCACTGGGTTCTGTGCAGGCACAAGACACTTCCGTGGCTCAGTAACATTTTAGTTTAACAACTGAACATTCCATTGAACTGTACTAAACATTTAGTTTAGGCTGTAGTAAACCAGTGCAGCCACCTCCTTCTGAAACCATAGCCACAAGACCCAACACCTGATGTCTTTGTCAGATAACACTGACCCACATTCAACAGGGATAATATGTTCACAGCAGGGATAATTCAAACTTGCAGAAAGCTATTAAGAATATTCAAGTTCAAAAGTTACATGATACAAAATCAATTGCATTCAGCAACAGCAGCAGAACATGTCAGTGCTCACACCACGGGTCATAAGCTGGCTCAAAGGCCAGATTTACACAGTAAGAAAGGATTTAAAGAGTCAAAAGGAATAATGGTGGAATTTAAGATTTCAAATGTAGATAAAACATGACTGATTTGGGTATTTTAGTTTGAAGGACTAATCAGAACTGCCTAGATTGGGAGAAAGTCTTCTGAAGCCATCTTGAAGAGAAAACTTATCATTTTTGTTTGCCTGGGTTTTTTCTAGGGAATGCAGTGTAAATGGAACACAGGGCACTGACAGAGCAGCTACAGCAACTGCTGAGCATGTAAGAACAGCCAACCCATGGTAAGGCTATGGGGAATTGAGGAAGAAAGGTTCCTGCATACACAACTAGCCAGAGCCAGGGATATTTCAAGGACAATGAATTCAGCATAGTGTGTAACTAACAGAGGAGTGACAAGTTAATGCCATCATTTATTTTCCTCCTTCCTTTCTTTTCAATATGAAGACTTCCTCAAGACTTTCAAGGTGTTCTTGCAGACCTGCCCGAGCTTTTAACCTACGGGTGCGTGCTGCCAGGGTAAGAGATTTCCCTGAGTTACAAACAGTGCCTGCACAGAGCAAGTCATCAGTGTGAACCTTAATGAGTAGGAGCAATCGGAGATGAGGCTTCAGCTGTCTGTAGCAGCTTTGCACAGGACTGCAGCGTTCAGGAATTCACCTTTCAGTGACTGCATTCATGTTAGAGGTGAAGATGTTGTTACTACACACACTGGCTAACGTACCAAGGGCTATATTCTGCAACCTCTTTTAAGTCCTCTCTGTGCAGGGGAAACCTGATCTAAAGCTCCCTGCAGTTGAAGCAGCACTCCTGCTGACTCCATTCTCTTACGACACGGTCCCTGGCTAACTATCCACTAACACAGCGTGAACAGAAGCAGCAGAACCTAATAGCATCGTGAGGTCAGATGGAACAAACTGATTTGCCAGCAACACAGCTGACACAGAAATGCACTTACTGAAATCTGAGTTGTAAATCATGATCAGGCCCATTCTCCTCCTAAGCTGCAAGTCCTATCACTACAATTTAGGAGAGTGCTAGTATGTATCAGTAGCTAAATTCAGCTCTAAGTAGATTTAAACCCCGAAATTCAGTCTGATAAACTCAGGAGTTTTGGGAAAACCAAAGACTGGATATAAAGCTAAATTACAAGTTACAGAATGAAACTAGGAGCTCTTAGGCATGAAGTTCACAGTAGATGCAGCATATCACTGGAGGGAGTTACGTGAGAACCTCATTTTGAACTCTGGAGAGGAACAATGATCCTTTTACATTACCTCCACTGAAATCTCCTTTGGTGCCATGGGCCACTTGTGCTCATACTTGTCTTTCACAGTTTGGTCACTGTTGACGGTTGGTGCTGCGTTCTCAGGCCGTACTCCATGGCTTGGTTTGCCCACCAGATTTTGAACTGATTTTACCATATTCTTTAAATCCTCCGGGTATGGAGTGGGATAACGTTTTAGATTTATTTCAACCTGAACATTCATAAAAAGAATTAAAGCACAAATACAAAATGAAAACAGCATGCAAACGAAAACCATGGTTACACTACTAGGGCTAAGTGCAAATCCCTCAAGTCTTTAATTATCTCTTTGAGGCAATGTGCTACAAACAGCTATCTTCATGGAGGTTTTGTACTGAAATTTGCTCTCAGTTACACTATGTCAACCCACAATGGAATTTCAGTGACATAAAATAATGGATGGGAATGATTCCCTATAAGCCCATCTTGTACCCTGTGGGGGTACTGCAGTTTAATTCTACACTTTGCTTGAGAGTACTGACATCTTAAACCACACCTTTGGAAAACAGCACTGGTGTAAATGCAGAATTAAGTACAACTGTGTTCGGTGTTCTGAATTCATCTGCTCTATGGCAGCTGAGAACAGTCTCTGATCTACCAGGAGTTATTTGCTCTTCTTTGTACAAGTGCTTCTTACTCTTTTCTCATACAAGAAAACAGACTCAAACCACGACAGAAAAGCCACCCAAATGGTACTTTGAGTGACTGACACACCTACAGATTTGCCAGAAAGCTCCACATTTAAGTCTATAAATTTTATCACTCCGAAGCAGAGAAACATCATATTCCCCAAGTCCAAAGTGGTGCTAATTTGAAGACAACTCTACAAAATCTCAGGGCTGAGTGAAGGGAGAGGAGCAGCTGAGAAGGCCCATGGGTGTCATCACCCCATCACCTGTGAAGACATCACACTGCCAACAAGTTGCTCTGAGGAGACGGTGCAGCAAATGCCCGCATCAGCAGCGATCCAAGCAGGAAAGATGACATACGTGATGCTGACCTCTCTGTACACCTCCTGCACTATGGACCTGGTTTATCTGCTGAACGTCACACCCCATCATGAGAAGAGATGCTGAGGAAACTGAAGTGTACATCCAAACAAAGCATTACCTTGGCAAGGCTGCCTGGGCTGCACAGAGAGTGTGGGCACCTATAGGTCTGTCCCTTGAGCCCTACCACAGATGCTTCCCTCTCAGCACAGGACCCTGTGCTCCTCAAGAGCGTCTCCTGCTCTCCCCACTGCAAACCTGTCCTATTGCCACCACCTTTATCCAAGCTATGAAAGATGGTTGTGGCTTCACATGGGATTTACAGGGGAACCAGAAAGCCTACCCTGTGGAGCAGCGAGGCTGAGCACATGGACTGGCCACCACACACAGGCAGCTGAAACACAGCTGGTGCTGGCTGAGCTCACTGCTCTCGGAGCGCTTGAATGTGGGGTGGAAATGCAATAAAATCCTTAAATGGGGTAAACTTCCAGTTATGAGGCTGTGAAATTCAAAATCACCCCACAGTTACCATGTGATAAGTATTGGGAAGTGTTTACTACAAAGAAGCTTTTGCCTCGTTGCGTATGTAAGAGAAGCCAAGGGAGCTTACTTTTGACAGCTCAATGTTACAGCTGCTGGAATTCAAATTCCTAAAGAGCAGGAAAAATGTAATTTGGGATTTCAATGAGCATGGGCTGTTCATAGAAGAGTTTAGAAGCAAAAACATGATCGATTTGGAAAATAAAACTGTATGAAATACTAGCATACGATTCTGAACCACAACCAAATAAACAGTACAGAGAATTGATTCTGACATGACTTTAACATGAAATGTTACGATGTATGACTGTGATGCCATATGTTGAGAAGGAATTTCAACACAAAATAATAAATTAAGTCTGTAAAGTGTTACTAAAGCTCTGGTTGATTTACGGTTGAAAGAAATCGTGTTTCCACGTGGCCTAATGAGGCAACTGCTTTTTCCCAGGATTAGGACTGTGATTTAAGGGTAAGGTCTGCAGACAGAGCCAGCTAAAAGCCAAGCCACCGGGCAAGTTCTCACTTGTTCTAGGCAAGGAAGAATTAACCGAAAGGTTTTCCTAAGATACAGACAAGTCACAGGCAGGGATTTCAGCAAGAGTTTTGTATCACTGTATTAATACTAAACAGTGAATGTTTCACACGGCAGCAGTGGAAGGGGATAGCCACTGAATGCAGGTATTTTGATCGGTGATTTAGATGTATCATTAGAGGAAATCTGTACTCCCTATCGACGCAGCTCTCGTATGTTTAATGCTGCATCAAAAGGAGCATGACTCTGAAAGAGAATTTTCAAGTTCAGAATTCTTGATGGAAGAAGCTACCGAGCAATTTCAGTTACCAAATAAATCTGGTTTAACCTATAGCTGTCTCAGAGTTCAGTTTCGGCTAGGAAAGGTCAAAAGTGAAAACTATGCATGCTATAAAACACCACTGATGTCTGTGGTTACTGCCCAGTGATAGTTTAAATTAACCCTCAAATTCATCCCATAAAGATCAGGTAAAACTGCTAAGAGCAGACATGTTAAAACCTCCCTTTGACCTATGGCCACACTGGGATGGTGTGACACACACTGAGTCCTCAGAAGGTTCCAGCAATTACCTCTACACACAGACTGATGGACAGCTTGGTCAACTCCTTACAACACCCTCATGCTCAATTGTATCTAGAGCTGTCCTGGGTTCAGCAGCAGCAGCCATTTTTCTCTCTCAGTAGCTGGTGCAGTGCTGTGTTTTGACTTTCAGCCTGGGAGCAGCGCTGATAACACCGATGGTTTTAGTAACTGCTCAGTAACGTTTGCTCTGACCAAAGACTTTGTGAGCCTTATGCTCTGCCAGGGAGGAGGGGAGGCTGGGAGGAAGCAGGGACAGAACCCCTGACCCAAGGTAGCCAAAGGGGTATTCCATAGCACAGCACAGCATGCCCACTATATAAACTGGGGGCAGTTACCCAAAGGGTCAGATCACTGCTCAGGTCGGGCTGGGTATTGTTTGGCGGGTGGTGAGCGGTTCTGTTCTCTCCCCTTGTTCTTTCCTTTATCATTATCATCATTGGTGGCAGCAGCAGTGGTTTGTGTTATACCTTAGTTACTGGGCTGCTCCTATCTCAACCCATGGGAATTACATTCTTTCGATTCTCCTCCCCATCCCTCTGGAAGCAGGGGGGATGAAGGGAGGAGTGAGTGAGGGCTGCATGGCTGAGTTGCTGGCTGGGTTAAACCATGACAAGAGCTGAACTGACACTACTGGGAAAGAGCACGAACACACCAGAAGGATGCAAATAAATGTTTCTATCTTATTCATAGTAACTGACTTTGAGGTCATTTTTTCATGGCTCGGGCAAAAAGGCTCTTTTCCATGATAGGGAAAATCCCCCCAACACCTCCAGTGGGAAATCCTTCCACAGCCTGGTGGGATTTCTCAGGTTTGAACAGTATTAGGTGTCTACTTACAGTTTTTACACACTGAAGGTATTTCTGGGTACCTGGTGTGCACACAGTGATGTACCCGGCAGGAGAGAAGCTCTCTTCAAGGTACACAGACAGGAGAAAACATCCCATCAGCTCCTAGCTCCCTGCTTAGCTTTTCATTTAATAATTCTGCTCCATCTAAGCAGTAAGTACAGCACCAGCTGCAGAGGTTAGTGGTTTGAACTGATGAGAAGACATTAGGATCATTATCCAAGGCCAGGTTGGATGGGGTTCCTGCTCTAGTGGAAGGTGTCCCTGCCCATGGTAGGGGGCTGGAACTGGATGAGCTTTAAGGTCCCTTCCAACCCAAAACATTCCATAATTCTCTGATTTTGGAGGAGAGGAACATTGGATTTTATATGGGAATAGAAGAATCTCATCCAGAAACAGACTCACGTTCTACAACACTGGTTCATGCCTACTCCCTATGGATGAGAGGGAGAACAGGTAAGAACCACCACTACCAGAGCATCCATTGCACCCCCAACAGCTCCATGGCCTGGGATCACACCACACAGAGACATGCTCACAGCATGGGCACAGGCCAGCTATTCTTGCTAAGTCCTGTTTCTAGGAAACCTGGAAGCCTGGTGCTGTGCCTCTGCTTCCCTGTTCTCCATGCAGCAGATGGCAGCATTTGAACTGACGTGGGGGAACAGCTCAGTGCATGGAGGAAGGAGTTATTTATTCTACAAGAACAGTTTACTCAGAGGAGACATTTGTTTCAGCCATTCATAGTGTTCTGAAATACATTAAACCCCAACGGCTAAGTGATGTAATTCATACACTGCATTCCAATATTTAAACTAACACTAGCAAATACCATACAATACAATTAAATTCTTCTATCATCTCACAAAGATTCCCAGATGCTGTTTTCCTTATATGACCCATGAACCTACAATTCATCTGGGGTACAATTTCAGTTTAATCCCTTTATTGTGAGGCAAAGGTTGTGTTTGGCCTTCATTCTCTGCTTTATTAAAGCAGCAGAGTCTGTTATCCCTGGTTATAAGAGTTAGATGAAAATTCCTTGACTGGGAAAAATACTAAAAAGGAAAAATCCAAGATTTCCAAGAAGACCTAAATGGGATGTTAAATAACTGTTAATAATGGTAGTTCTGATTTTAAAAGGAAAATATGAGGTAAACCTCCTCACAGGACTTTTGTCCCTGGCAATACATTTGACGTTGGGTATCTTCCCACAGGTAAAAATGTGCAGTGTTTAAGTGTCTGATCTGGGCTAATTCCTTTATATTATTCAAGGAATGGAAATTTTCATGCCATGGTCCTGACAGTGTCCTTCTGGCAAAGTTTATGATTATGGACTCCACAGAAAACTCTGGAATTACATTGGTTTCAGATAACTGGAGGAGGATATTCATGGTTTGGTCTTCATTTTTGGTAGGTTGCAAACCTGATGAGAGAGACCCTCCCCACTGCACATCCCCATGTACTGCTACGAAGCTGCAAAGATCTCATTAGCTTTGAGAGGAACATGGAATCCCCTGTGTGATCTGATTATTTCTCAGGAACCAGGTGGTGGGACATGAATTCCAAGTCTCCCAACATTCTGTGCTATTCTTGTCTTCGTGACTAAGCACCCTGCACAGCAGGAACCCGACATGAGGGCTATGGAAGTGAAGCGTTGCTGTCTAGACAGCAATAGCAAAAGCAGAAATTGGTGGTGTGAACTTTAGGGAGAACAGACATGCTATTCTTCCTCAGTTGCTGTACTTCAAACACAGTGACGAGTGCTTTCTAGGCATTTAGAACTCAAAACCAGCTCCATCCAAGATCTGCAGCTCAGACCCTGTCCATACTATGTGAATTCCAGAATAAATCAAATAGAACTTACCTTAACTTTCCCTGCATTTTCCTCCTCTTCCTTTTTTTCTTCAAACTCAAAGGCAACAGTCATACGTTGCTGTCTCTGCTCCTCCCATAAAGTAGGGTTAAAACTATCACTGTCTGACTGGAAATCTACAGTTAAATTGCAAAGAGCAATTAGTGCACCCAGCAGAAGACTGGAAATGATCTAACAGAGAGGTTCTTAGTTATCCTGTCATCTCGGGTTATTGGCTTAGAACTGCTGAGGGGGGAAGTGAGAGTAGTAACCCATAACCCAGTACAAACAGTGCTTAAGCTTTAAACTGAAGTGAGAGTGATGGGGAGCCAACAGGGTTTTGATGCAGGTCTGGAGGGGAGGGATGTATGAAAGCTCCTTCAGATGGGCCCAGGGTCCTCGCAGGTTGAGCCTGCTCTGACCACGTGTCCATCTGCATGGCAGCGAGGCATGCCTCAGCATTTCTGTCCCATGCACGCTCAGTTACCAAGTTCAGATCGTTCCTACAGAGCCATTCTGCTGACAGTATAAAAGTGCTTAGGAAAATGTAAATCTGATGGGCTGAGAATGAAGGATTTGTAAAGAGGATTCCTTTGGGTAGGACAAAGCACACACTGGTATGTGTGCACCACTCAGAAGAGACACATGCACACACAGAACCAGGTCTGAAATCCCTTCTTTCCCCTCCCCCTGTTCTTTCCCCCACTATCTGCACAAGCTCTGCTCCTGCCTCTGTGGGCAGAACTGATGGCATTTTACCTTCATCGCTGCGGGGTTGCTGGGGAAACATGTAGTTAGTCAGGACTCGCTGCTTTGTTTCGGGGTGAGCCTCTGTTTGCAGTGGAATGAGCGCCTTGGACTGCGCAGAAAGGCAAAAGAGAGAACTGTTAATTCACAGCATGTGCGTGAGGAGGAGATTTAGCGTTTGATAAATAGAAAATACAAGATTAACTGAAATTCTACATGAAAACAAACTTCTCTGCGAACTAAACCAGGTACCGCTTTGGTGGAAAAGCCTCGCCTCCCGTTCCTCACTCCTGGAATTCCTACCAGGATCAACAGAATAACCCCATCTATCAGAAACACTGACTGCACATTCAGTCATTCCATGGAGGAAGCTGAAGGCCCAGTGGAGCAGAGCTGCATCTACACAGCTACAACACCCCCTCTGCGGCTGTGGTCTATTTAAAGGTAGGGCTAACGAGGAGAAGATTCATGACAGTTACTAGTTCATCTGAGGGTAAAACTGGTGCAAGATACATGGAGGCACTCTGACTATTCAGATGTTACTGCTGTGTCTTGCTTCAACTGATGTAAGGGGCTTTGGACAAGGGCAATGGCTTGAACCTGCCCCAACAGCGCAGACTGAGCTGAGCTCTGAGGCAGAAGCTGTTCCCTGTGAGGGTGCTGAGGCGCTGGCCCAGGGTGATGGCCCAGAGAAGCTGTGGCTGCCCCATCCCTGGCAGTGCTCAAGGCCAGGTTGGACACAGGGGCTTGGAGCAAGCTGCTCCAGTGGAAGGGGTCCCTGCCCGTGGGAGCAGGGGTTGGAGCTGGAGGAGCTTTAAAACCACTCTGGGATTCTGTGTTTTTCTATTATCCCTCCACTCAATCTCCCCTCCCTTCAGCTTTAACACTTTTTGCTTAGCTATAGAATCAAGAACTACACAGAAGGAGCAGTGCACTAAGCAGCGCCAGTGTAAATCTACCAACTGCCATGCTCTTGGCTTTGCTGTGATGTGAGGGCCTGGCTGAATGGTGTGCCCTGGCCAGGAGTCAGCAGGAATGTCATCTGATGTCTGGACAATGGAACCTCCCCATCTGCTGGGCTCTGCTTCCATGAGGGCTTCTTCATGTGGATAAAAGGATGGACTCATTTCTGGTAGCATGACAATTGGCCCCTGAAGAATTAACCTCATCAACCGCAGCTAAAGAGGTGTAATATCTGACTATGAGCGTTATTGCAAAGTGGGAACAATGAGATTATTAAAACCTGTTAGGTAATGTCAAACATGTCTTTGTGCAAACGGAGTTTTCCTCCATTTAGGGTTAAATTATAGAGTTGCAAAATGATTCTGTCCATCAGCCCAGGAGAGGGTCAGGACTTATTTCAGTGCTGAGATGCTGGTTGAACTGTTACAGTTCTCAGTGTTGCATAAGCTACATCGTTTGTTTTAAAATAGAATCCAAAGAACATATAGCTGTGAAGCCAATCCCTTTGGAACAAAGAAAGGCAAACTTAAATGTAAAAGGAATTAAATGAGAGTTTTCTCCAAAACAAGCCTCAGAGTTCGGGCGCATCTTTTACATATTTAAACTCCCATTGACTTTAATGGAGTTTAAAGTATGCAGCAATGGGAGCGTGGACAGGGAAAGGGAAAAGGCAGATGACAAGAACAGAGGCACAGATGGAGTCAAGGATGGGAAGTCTGATAACAAAGTCTTACCTCTTGAATTTCTATTTACAAAATGTCCTCTTGTACTTTCGGCCTTAGAGAAGCTTAGCTAAATGCAAGTGATAAATCCTGCAGCGGTGGTCCCTCCAAGTTAATCAATGAGAGCCACAGGAGTCTAGACCTTGACATGAAAGCATAAAGCTGGACTGGGAGCAAATACTTGTAAAGTTCTCCTACAATCCTGCATTAAATTACAGGTTTCATCTCCAGCTCTGGCTACGACCCCGAGTTAGTGCAGCAAATACAAGTCCCCAAAGTCATTACCTGGTTGTCAGAGAGCCACAAAGCTGCAAGTTCTTTGAGCTTTGTAAAAGTGAAGGGTAAATTCTTCAGCCTGTGAACGATAATATTGGAACACATGAATCCATTTGCACTATAGTTTCTTTGCAAGCTCTGTGAGCTGCACGTTCACCTTGACCAGACTGAGATTGCTCTGATTTCATCTCTTTATATCCTCTCACTTTTTAAGAAAATATAATTGATTATTTAAGGCCTTCCAGATTTGGAATCCAAAACTAATGACATTATACCCTAGAAGTGTTAAAGCCAAAGTGTTTAACCAAAGTTAAAACTTATCATGCAGACAACAATCTTGGTCCCAGGAAGATGTAGAGGAAAGACCTGTCAGCTTTCAGGGAACAGAAATGCTTTTATTGGACATTTACATTTTGGAACAGGAATACTCTGAACTTACTGAACATTCCTTTTTGCAGAAATGTTGGGAAAATGATTAAACCTCTGTAAATATTTAGAGTGAACCTAAATGCCAAAATTCAATGAAGCAGGAAAAACAATGAACATTTTAGTTATACATGTAAATGCATTTCCGAAGAGTGATCTGAATGTAGGAGTGGGGGCAGGATGAATAAATCCCTGTGGAATCGGTCTGTACCAACATGGGAGTGTCCTGACCACACACTGACACTGACCCATCTTAGTGTTAGGGATAGCGAAGGAGCTGGAGGACTGTAGGAAGAAATGGACTGACCAGAGGACTGCCTACAAAGACAAAAGCTAAATGTGATTTAACAGCAAGAGAAGAGGAAAAGATCTTTCCTGAGAGTCAGGCACCCCATGCTATGGAAAGAAAAGCTCTTACAGAGATGTGCACTCACACCTCAGGTAAGGGTGGCACCGTGCTGCCCCACATGTAGGGCATTCTCATCACCATCCATTGCCATCTAAGATCAAATCACCAACACCACTCCTGCAGCCTTCTGTGCATTAAAACCTCCCCATACATTTGGGACATAAGCACCTCATGTGCTTTTATGCCACTGCCTCCCTGCAGTGCTTTGAAACCGTGCCCATTATGGAACTGGGAGGTGTACTTTTGCCACAAAATCATTACCTCTGAATATAGTGTTATTTCAGCGTTATTGCTGTGGAACAGTGCACTACGGACACTCTATATACTAAGGTTACAAGTTTAAGCTTTAATAGTTAGCATAATGATTCTTAAATAGTGTTTAACCATGTGTTTAATGCAGAGCTTTTTTCCTGCATAAAAAGAGAAGAGCTTTGGTTTTTCAATGGATACTATTATTTCTATACAGTTTCGGATTCAGTACCAGTAACCTAAGTTTCAAAACTCAGCAGAAGCCTCTCTCTGCAGATGTTACTGGTGGTGGTTCAATGCACTCAAGCTGAGAAGTGTGTACCAAAGGGAGAAGCCAAGCTTGTGAGCTGGCTCCAGCAATGGTGTGTGGCAAGGGGATCTCCAAGCTGGTTTTCCATTTCCATACGCAAACAAACCCCAGAAGTGGTTGTTTTTAATTCTCCTTTGTCAGTAAGCCTAGATACCCCTTTTAAAACACCTGAAAAGGCCAGATTTCAAGGAGTCGTTAAAGGAAGAGATCCCCAAATAGAGCTCAAAGAATGAGGGCACCCAAAATCATGGGTGGCTTTGGAAAATGCTCAACCGAGGTAAGGCCCAGCCTCTTTTTCTAACTGCAATTCGGTTTTGAGAACTAAGACTGCTTCATAAATCATGTGCTGTAGGAACATCTCACCCTCATCTGCACTGCCAGTGCTCATGCAAGCACTCTGACCTTCACTAACAAATGAATTACCAAGTGATTTCATGCTCTACCCAGGGTCAAAACAAGGCCCATGATAACTGGCACTTACACTGCATTAGTTTAACCATGAAAGGGAAATACATCAATGTTTTTCCAGCTTCATCAGTCAAAACAAGGATATACCACAGCTATAGAGGATCTCAAACCTTAGTTCTGCATCAATGTAGGTTGATTGCTTCTACATCCTCTAGGCCAGATCCTACTTGCTATAAATCAGCATAACCTGCTGATTTCAAAGAGCTAGCTCACATCATCCTCAGGAAAGGATTTGGCCTCCTCTGAAGAGAGAAATGTTCATCGTTAACTGAAAAAAGCAATTAGTCTGCACTGCTTCCATTGCTCTTGCACGTATCTGTCGTCAGTACAGAGAAATATAACTTTCTGGCTGTGCTGTTCAACAGAGAGCATTTCTTTTATGCTGAGATGCTGAATCTTCTCACTTAGACAGCTTGGAAAACCACGTATGTCATTATATTTATCAATCTAAGGGAAAATATATTCACAGAACTAAATGAAACTCTAATTGCTGCAGAGACAGCTAATCAAGAAGGTGGCCAAATCAAATTGACTTAGAAATCAAAGGCAAACCAGACTGTACCAAACTGACTTGTTCTGACTGTGGCTGGTATTTTATTCAGCCTGAATAAAGGACTTTTGCATGGGGCTGTTTCTCTACCAGAAGGTTTGACAGAGCAAGGGCAGCAGGCAGGATGGGGAACAGGACGAACAGAAACATGGTGCCAGAGCCTTCCTTCGGGCATCAGCCCAATGATGCCCTGAAGCATAAAGTCCATGGGAAAACAGTATCTCTGGTCAGGGCAATGGCACCAGTTCCAACTGGTGCCTGCTGGGTGTGCTCCCTTGCATGAGCAACAGTTCCACTCCTCTGCAATGTTTTCATCACTAATAGCTTCAGTTTGCAACCTCTTACACTGGAAACGTGATAGCCAAAGTAAAGGGAACTCTGAGTGCTGCAGAGATCATCAGCGTGCCCCATCCCTGGCAGTGCTCAAGGCCAGGTTGGACACAGGGGCCTGGAGTAAGCTGCTCCAGTGGAAGGGGTCCCTGGCTGCGGCAGGGGGTAGGAACTGGATAAGTTTAAGGTCCCTTCCAACCCAAACAGTCTTGGGATTCTATGATTCATACTAATTTGGTCAAACTACAGGTTAAATCACATATGCTATTGGTAAATGTAAAGGTTTTAAACTTATCAATACAAATACTTCTTTTAAGGTAAACCCTGAAGCACCAACTGATTTTGCAGGGAAACAACTGTTCCCAGTAACAGTCTGGAAACAACTGAGATGCCAATGCTCATTTATAGTGTTTAATCATCACATGGGATGTGTTTCTTTACGAGGAAAAAAGGGGAAGAAATTTTCCCTGAAGTTCCTCAAGTGAATAAAATCAAATCCACCCCATCACACTTTCTGACATGACACCCCTAAACGTTAAACCACCATGTCATACCACTTCACAACCTCAGGGAAGCTACACATCAGCGTGTTACACTGGTCTGGAGCGGGACTTCAGTATAATTCCATCACTAACCCCAGAATACACCTTCCGCATAATTTATTACCTTTTTAAGGGTTAGAGACTTTAAAAATATTATTCATGGGGCACAAGCAAGGGAAAGAAGATGTCATTGGTGCTGAGTAAATATAGAAACCATCAAATGCTGAGATTTGAGGGGTCTCATGGGGCAAAGGTGGTCTTGGCTTTTGCTGCAGCCTCCTGACGGACATAACTTGAACTTCTCTTTCCTGATAATAATACTTTTTCTCATAGCTTCACAAAATAACCCACTACATATTTGTACCAGGTACTACTTTTTTGTTATGTCCTAAGAAATCCAGCTCCGAGGACGGGAAAGGTTTCCCTTGGTTATTACTTTGAGGAACATAAACAGCACAAAGAGCTTATGGGAAATACCTTCTAGACTCATCGATGCACATATCATACTTCAGTGGCATCCAGAAAAACTTTGTAACAACAACCCAAACATGGAGAATTCATGTTGAAAACTGATCATTACAGCAGCATCACCAGTCAGTCAGTGAGGCCCAGAGACAGTTGTGTCTGTGTCAGGTCTCCAAGGCAGCCCTCAGCAAATTGGTAATAACAGGGTTTTCAGAGTGGGGAAGTTTGAAAGAGCATGATTTCTATTAACCCATCAACATACTGTTCATAAAACCTCTGTGGATATACATGGCCAGCAGCAACTGCCTCTGTGGCAATGAGCAATACTGCACAATTAAACATCTAGGCAGAAAAAGAAGAGGTACACCAGGGAATAGCTTTGCTTTGAATGGGTCATGTCACCTTAGGACCTTTTTTTGCCTAACTTCTGTGGGTGAGATTCAGAGCAGCAACTGAGTTCTGACCCCGGGACAGAAGCAGGGCAAATACAGAAAAGTGATGATTTTTGAGCTCTTCTTTAAGCACAGTCTAAAACTAAAAGAAAGGTTACTTACCAGTAACCGATGCTCTTTGAGAAGTGTAGCCCAAATGTACATTCTAACAATTCTACCTCTCAATCACAGGGCTCATACCTGGAAGGACTCTGAGGAGAGAGGAGAAGCAGATGGAAGACAAATGTATATGTGGACTACACATTGTGAAGAACACCGGTTACTGGTAAGACATCGTTTTTCTTTGAATGAATCCCCTGTGAACTCTTAACAGTGACTGAATCCAAGCAGCTACCCCCAGGGACTCATTACTTGCTGGAGGTCTTGGTATCTTTTGTACGAGTAGTAACTGCACAACTACTTATCAAATGCTGCATCGGTTCTTGAAGCACTGGAGACAGCGTTATGGCTGGCAGAGGCCAGGATGAACCTCCAGGTAGCTGCATTGCAAGTACCTGGAGCCAAAACTTCCCTGGCTGCAAAAGGTGAAGTTCCCCAAGCTCTAGGTGCTTGCACACTAACCCTCCTTAGGCTCCACCTTCAGCAAGTCAGGACTGAACCCATCACTGCCTTTTAGTGTATAGAGACAACAGAATATTGCATTTCCCAGAGATGAAGAGGGCTGAAAAGGTTTGGACCTGTAAAGATGAAAGGAGAAAGGATTCCCAGCTATGGAGATGGGAACAATAAATACAGCCCCAGAGTGTATGGCATGGGAAAGAAAAGCTGGGGTCTATTTCCCTGGTTAAAATGGAATTCTAAGGTGAATATTTGCAGAATGTCCTGGAATTAAATCAGCTTCTGGTCAATTACAATAGCAGGGTCCATCTTACAGTGATGGGGGCCTTCAGGAGATACTGAACACGAGGGAGTTTGTAGTAGCCAAAACCATTGTCCATGCAGGCTACTAGCAGAGAGTCACAGGGATAAAGACAATGGCATAGGCTAATGGATACACAAGTGCACCATTTATGGTCACAGTTGTACACACGAGAGGTGAAATCTGCCATGTGATGAAGGAGATGACCCTGAGGAATCATTCAATGGAATGAACCTCCAGTGGAGAGATCCCCAAAGACTGTGTTCCCTTGGTAAAACTACACATCCATGGCAAGAGTTTGTTCCCTCTGTGAGAGAAATAATGTACAAAGACCACTTTCACCATGGGGTGAAGCACATGCACTGACCCCCTGGCTCTAGAACTGCCTTTCTGTTCTGCGTGTGTGTCTGTCTCCTCTTCCAATGGCTCAATGGGGTATCCAGGAGAAGAGCTGGGGTCCTTTACCTCCTCTGTCACAGGTGAAGCAACAAGAGCAGAGGAGCAAAACTGGTGTAGCGATATGGAAAGGTTCCTAGCAACAAGCAGAGGCCAAGCATGCTCCTTATTAGCACGGACATGTGAACTCATTCAAAGAAAGAATGGATATCGCCTTAATGTTGGTATGAATGGGAAACTGGGAAAACAGAAGAGTAAAAACAACGTCAAACCCCAGAATTAAGATGGTATCTGAACTTTGTCCAAAGCCTTTGGTGCCTAAACATTGGAACTTTGATTTCATTAAAATGGGGATGTCCATAACAGCAGCATTATCACAGTGTCCCAGCAGGGCAACATTTAACCTCAGCCAGAACGGATAGCAACAAGGAGGAAAAATTTACTCCCCAAACCCCTAAAGAAAAGTACATGAGACAATTCATGCAGGTTTAAAGGCTGAAGGCCTACATTCTGAGTTAGTCTCTATCTCTCCTAGCCTAGACTCTGCTCTCCCACTAGTTATTCAATGCTTAGATCTCGCTGGGCAGCTTTTCAGGTTGCCTTTGAGAGAACAGCTTCTTGCATCAACAGGCAAAGGTCCTGTTCTCATGTTTGCCAGGCTCAATGGTGAGGAACTCAGCCACAAAGGGTGTCATAAAATGAACACAACAAGAAGAATGATCACTTCTTCCTTTTTCGGTGAGATCAATCAGCTCAGTGATGTGTCCAGTGAGGCTGTGCAAGTGTAAGGGCAGATGCAGGGCTACCAGCCAGCACTGAAGGGCGGGAGGGAAGGGCAGCAGCCCGTTCCACCCCATGGAATATCACATCATCAGGATGCTGGCCCTAGTAATTACCTTCCTCCACAATGGGAATCCCAATGCTCTCTTAGACCTGGGCAGCTGGGGACAAAGGAAGGTGGAGCAGTGCTGCTGCTCTGGTGGCATCCATCTGCCAGGTCAGCTTGGTTGGAAGCCCTGCCTGGTACTACCACCTCCAGTGCCTCATCGCAGCAGTAAACCACCTCCTCCCTCTCTCAGCAATTACACATGAAGACGTGAGCCTGAAATCAGCTTGAATGTTACTTGGCCAAAACCAAGGAAAACCAGAAAGCAAACCAAAAAACCACACCACTTTTCTGCTTCCTCAACACAAACCCATGGCACAACTACAGGTTTGGAAAGAGGTCAGAGTGACCCAGGACAGGCTGGATTAATGTGCCAGGAAAGGCACCCTGCAGTGCTACTCCTAGAAGTCCCCTAACACCCTAAACCAGCGTTGTCCTGTTGCCTCCCCACTTCTCCATCCACCTTGTGCCTCCTCCTGTGTACTGGCCATGCAGCAGCAAAGTGGACCAGCCCCTGAAACTTCATCATATTTGTGATAGCCTCCTCTCATCTGTATCACATACGCACTTGAGATCACGGTACACCTCAACAGGGTCACAGCAGGACAGAACAGGGTACCTGGGTGCAGAACAGTCAAGGGAAGCCACAGTGCCTATGCTGGCACCAACCTGTGCTGTGGAGACAGACTGATGGGACAGTGCTCCCTGGCCCTGAGGAAGCACTGGGATCCAAAGTTTGATTCTGGGATTTGGACAGTTTCAGCACAAACTAAAGTCTAACTTCATGTTCTGGTCCGTGCCTCACGTGTTTTATGATACACAATTGCAATGCTGAAAACCATCAAACAGAATGAAGCAAATAATTTTGAACCAATATATTACAGGGATTTCTACATTACTTCATTTATATTTTATGCTTAAATTTCAGCAGTGAAACTGCTGACAGAACATAGACACAGATGTGGAAAGTCCTTCCCCTGGTTTTTACTGGGTATGGATGACAATACTGGAAACAAAACAGCATTTGCACATCCTATGTTGCGCTACTGAGCAGATCTGTGCTTGTGTGGTTATACTGAAAATTAAAGTATTCTTAGAACATACACGTGTATAAGCTTTAAAGAAAAGTCTAATCTGTGACATGGGTCAAGAAAGGCTCACTTAAGGATTCCATTTCTCGGGAATAGCATGTGAACAGGAACAGAAGAATCTGGGTTTTGATAAAACCTTTGCTGAAGGAAATACAAAGCTTTCTTTTGCTTTCAGCAGAGGCAGGGTAACAGGATAACACACCAGTGTGCCTGCATTTAATGACTCCCTATGCACCAGCTTGCCACAGTGCTGTAATCATTAAGTATTACAAAGTTGTATACAATTTTGGAGGCAAATATCACACTTCCACATGGAAACGGCAGGCGATAAAAGAAGTAAACAGGCTTTAATCTGTTAAAACACACTGAAACCCAGATCTTGGCCCCATTCAAGTTTGGCAGTGGAACTAAGACCAAACCATACAGGTTAAAGGAAGTAAATCAAGGTTTCTTTCCTTATAGTTTAAACAAAGTAATCCTAAGTATATATTTTTATATCAGTAAAGTCTTACAGTGGCTCAGAAGAATTATGTGAACTGTACCTGTTATCACTCAGATTTAACACTCGCAGCTTCTGCATCTGCCCAATTTCATCAGGGAGGAATTCCAGCTTGTTGGAGCGCAGAGACATCACTGTCACATTTTTACAGCTCCCAATCTAGAGGGGTGGAAACCCAAAGATATCAGGATACCTGCTGTGGCAAAATTCATTAGCAACAAATCTTGATGTTGGGAGGTGACCGGGAACATGGAAAACAGACAATCCAGTCTTAAAGCAAGGTCCTCCCTTTGCCAGTAATGTCAGGGAAATGCCAGGGCTACCTGCACTACCCTGAGGGACACTCTCTCCTTTACAGGAATTGACCAATTGTTTTACTGTTTTACTATTGAGTATGGAAGAGTACTGAGTATCTAAGTATGTACTGAGTCGGTAAGAACATGCTTCTTCCACACTGTGCAGAAGCAATTGCTTGGAGAGATATTTTGTCTGAGTAGGGATGAAATCTTGGCCCTACCACAAACGCTTTAAGGTGTAAATTAAGCAGAATCAGCTTCTCACTTCTCTGGGCAGCTCAGGAAGGAAATTCTCATCCACAGCCAATGTCCTCAGGTTGTGAAGGTAGCCAATGGTGGAAGGTAGAGACTCCAACTCATTACAGCTGCAGTCAAATTCTTCTAACAAAGACAAACTGAAATTGGAAATACACTTGTTAGATGCTGTACAAGGACCAGATAACAAAACTAGAACCTTTGAAAGTTGTAAAGCATCACAGTGTTACAGACACCATGCCCTGAAGAAGGAATGTTCAGTGCAGATTTCGCTGTGAGTCTATAATAATGCAATTTTAGGAACACTTTTCATCAATCTTATCCAATGAGGCAGTTTAAGAAGGACCACTTGGCTTCCTCACATCATCACTCTTACTCTCTGTAGTGAGGGTGTTTTTCAACTACTTCAAACAGTGACCAAGGCAATTCCTACTAAGCTGAAGAATCAAACCAAAAAGTTTATCATCTTAACATCAGACACACACAACAGGTAAAGCAATAGCACTGATGAGAGCAAAGGGAAGGGAAACAGAAATTACCTGCAGGGTACATTCAATCGGAGGCACCTAACGGCATAGAATCATGGAAGCAACCAGGCTGGAAAAGCCCTTTCAGCTCACCCAGTCCAACCATTCCCATCCCTGCCCAGGCCACCCCTGCCCCATGGCACTGAGGCCTCGTCTCCACGCTGGGTGAACCCTTGCAGGGCCGGTGCCTGCAGCCCTGCCCTGGGCAGCCTCTTCCAATGCCTGAGCACCCTGTGGGGCAGGGATTGTTCCTCAGCTCCATCTAAACCTGCCCTGGGGCAGCTTGAGCCCGCTTCCTCTTGTCCCATCCCTTGTTCCTTGGGAGCAGAGACCACCTACCTACTGCTGCCACCAGCATAAGCAGCCGTATCACTCTTACATTACAGTTACAGCTGAATCCCTTATAGCAGAAGTTAATTTCAGCTGCTACTTAAAATATCAAATCTCTCTCAAGTGCTTGCCGTTTCTAAGGACAACAGCTGCTATTACATTATGAATATTCTCAGCCAAGATCAATGACAGCTGTTTGTTTATTTGGGCTTTTTGCTTTTAAGGGGGTTAAACTGGGAGAAAATTAGGCATAGCTGTGCAGTCTATGTATGCAGCATCCCCACAGTGATACTGGGCTATTTCAGGTCATCCTAATACAGATCAGTGGTGACAAAAAAGATGAACTGGGATGTAAATGCAGTGAAGTATCTCAGCCTCTTGTAGATGGACACGGTTTTTGTCTCAGCATGTGCCTCTCTTACATGCTGAGAGCTGGCTAGAAAGTGCTCTTGAAAGGGTATCTGATGGCAAGGACTGAAACAAAGCAGACCAAAGACATCTTCAGACACTCAAGTTCACAAATCTCCATTTTGGTCTTGTATCCCTTTCCCTAGATTGTATTTCCTGTATTCTGTCACATTGGGAAAAGAAAGAAGTCTGACCTGACAATCAGTGCTTGAACCTGCCCATCCTTCAGTAGCACTTCTCAGCCATGCAGGACCCTGTCCTACCAGGTACTGAGCCCCTGGGATGCCCTGGGTTTGCTTTTCCCAGGAGACAAAAGGTATCAGGCAACGCTTAACTTTGAGGAGTAAGACTCAACAGTTTGCCCTTTGCTAATGCAAATAGCACAAACAGGAATGTATATGTGCAACACATGTTATAGGCGCATGGAATGGTTTGTGCTGGAAGGGACCTTAAAGCTCCTCCAGCTCCAACCCCTGCTCCCACGGGCAGGGACCCCTTCCACTGGAGCAGCTTGCTCCAAGCCCCTGTGTCCAACCTGGCCTTGAGCACTGCCAGGGATGGGGCAGCCACAGCTTCTCTGGGCCATCACCCTGGGCCAGCGCCTCAGCACCCTCACAGGGAACAGCTTCTGCCTTACATCCAACTTAAATCTCCCCTCTTTAAGTTTGTCCCCTGTTTTGTCTCCCCTTGTCCTGTCACTACAGTCCCTGATGAAGAGATCTACTATGTATTTACTATACATATACACATATATATGAAATACAGACGTATTACATATATATTCTGACCATACACACACACACACGTATATATATAAATACTCTGAATATCTTAAAAACTTAGGCTGGATATGAAATCTCTTCAAATGAATGCTGCACTGCTGCTTCAGGCCACAGAATACAAGTTTGGTGGCCCATTCCAAATGCCATCATTCCTTGTTTCTGCCCCATTTTTGTGCTCCACATATACTGCCTTTTTTCTGTTCAAGCGCTGTAACTAATAGTGAGGCTAAACAGCCAGCAGCTATTTCTTCCTCAGTGTTTGCCACCCCCCTGTGCACTGACAATGGGACTCTGTGCCCAAAAGATTGTCTGGGATTTTTCCAAACGTTCTGTTAGATGTGATGCAAAGTTCACCTTTGCTCCGTCAGATTTCAATGGGTCACAGCTGTGGGACCGGGCCTTGGCTGCAGCTCTAATTTACCTTTATTCCAGCTCTAATTTACCTTTATGCCAGTTTCTTAGCTTAGAAAAAGGCTTTTCAGCCTTCAAACTTTCGGAAACAGGAAAGCAGAAGTAGCTTTTCCTAGCAGGGAATTCTCAGAACTCGCCTCTAATTGCTGTATTTCAATAGGCTGAAAAGCCACAGAGCTTAGTGAAAGAGATGCATGGAACATACCCAAGAGTCCTGCCAGCTTTTGGTTTTAGCTTTTCTTTAATAAAGCTTTGTACCCACCACAGTTTGTTTCAAGGGAGACACAAAACAATTCCAGTAAAAGGCAAAAGTCCATCACGTTTACCTACTTCATACAGGATGTGTGCTTGACAGGGGGAAGTCCAGCTGGAAAGCTTGGTACATTGTGGGACACACACGTTTTAACTTCTACTGATGAGAATACAACCAGAAGAGCTCGAAAACAGATCAGCTAATTGAGAACTACCATGTTCCAATGGCAATGAGAAACGCAGACATGCTGAGCTCTAACTGGAGCAGCTTCCCTGGCAGTGAAGAATGGCTTCATCAGACAACAGAATTCTATGTGAAGGGAATTGTCTGGCACACGCATTCCCAGCTCCTTGCCTTCCTGATGGAATGAGCAAGTAAATGAAGGTGGCCACAAAACCAACCAGCATGAAACTGGATTTTATCCCTGTAACTACCATGGCTAAGAAAATATGCACTTCAGAAAGTGGATTTTCATTCATCATAGACTGTGCATGAAAGTAAGTTGACAATAGCAGCTATAATACCAACAATGCTAATTTAGCTAAATACCATTAACCTTACTGTCTTCTTGGGCTAAATTCAGATCATTCTTGACAGGTTTAAAGGCAGACTAAAATCAGACATGGACCTGCTGTTCAGTCTGGCACCCACTGAAATGAGGACGGTCACAGGACATACACTAATGTAGATGAGGAATATTTTTAGGCAGATGAGCAGAAAGGGATTCATGGATAATGATGACTGCCATGGACCAAAAGTAGTTTCAGTCCATCTCAGCCCCATTCCATGCAGTCACAGACCTTTTCTCCCAACAGCCACAGTACCCAGGTGATTGCCAAAGTAGCCTAAATCCTCAGTTACACTCTCTGTTTCTCCAGCATCAGGCAAAAGGAATTTTGCAGTCTTGGGAATACATGCTTGCACTTTCACTTGCAGCATCTGGTGCTGTCCCATATGGTACAGCCTAGATACATACACAAAGCACTTCTCTAACTGCACACTGGCTCTTGACCTGCTGCACCATTACCCATGGATGAGTTGTGACTTCCCTCGTGACACTCTCCCACTCACCAAGGGGAAGTAGGGACATTCCTTCACCAGGTCCTGTAGGTAAAATCTCCAGTCTGCGTCCAACTTGGAATCCCCTGATTTGAGGCAGAATTTTAGGCCTACCGTGCATAGTATCTTACAGGGTCAAACTCTAAATGCTGCTTACATTTAAAGGCTTGCCCTTTGAACAAGACTGCCAAAAATGAGGGCAGTGGTTCCCTATGAGCAACATTGACTCTGACAGTGGCAAAGTGCTTTGTGTCTCATCAGGAAATTGGTCCCTGGAGGGAGAGTTCCCTCCTCCACATTGCTAATCTTTGTGTGACAACAATGTACTCTGCAGTGGGTACTGACTACCACTATCATTTAGGAGAAAGAGACCCAGTAGGAAACCATCCAAATGGATGAGTCAGAGAAAAGAAATTCATTCTGATGTGGGAGACATTGCCCTCATTAAATGAAAGTACTTCATTGAAAAGTATCACTCAAAACTAATGTGATAATATTACCTGATTAGCCTAGTGCTCTGCATACACTCCACTGGAACAGCACTATGTGTCTTTACAACTGTAATTAAAGCCCCATGACAAATAAACATATATAAGGTTAAAAGAAAAAGGAAAAAAGAGGGCTTCCCCTTTAATTTGAGCAATTCAATAAATAAGGAAGGCTTGAAAATTTCCCCCAAAATAGTTAATGTTGGCCATTACACCAACCCAGTGTCCAGCACAGCTCTGAGCCTCCTGAGCCTTCACTGCCTATCAGAATTTATTGCCACACCATGGTTTGCACAGCAAAGATTTGCCCTTTTGTGATTCATATAACTGATTTTTAATGCTCTCCATGAACACCCCATAAATCTACAGACACTGCAGGAAGTGCAGCATGGTAATGCCAACCTGAGCTTTCAGTTGCTACAGTTGTAATAGTTCATAAATCTGGATTTGTTTCCCCAAATGGTACACCAACAACTCAATTATTATTGAAATTAGTACTAGAAGCCTGGGGAAGAGAAGGCTGCGTGGAGACCTCAGAGCAGCTTCCAGTATCTGAAGGGGGCCTATAGGGATGCTGGGGAGGGGCTCTTCATTAGGGGCTGCAGTGACAGGACAAGGGGGAACGGGTTCAAACTGAAACAGGGGAGGTTTAGATTGGATCTAAGGAAGAAATTCTTTGCTGTGAGGGTGCTGAGGCACTGGAATGGGTTGGCCAGGGAGGTTGTGAGTGCTCCATCCGTGCCTGGCAGTGTTCAAGGCCAGGTTGGACAGAGCCTTGGGTGGCCTGGTTTAGTGTGAGGTGTCCCTGCTTATGGCAGGGGGGTTGGAACTGGATGATCTTAAGGTCCTTTCCAACCCAAACTGTTCTATGATTCTATGATTCTAAGATGGGTGCAGGAGTAGTAAAGCAGTGGCTGTGCAGGTTTGAAATCATTTCTGTTCTAGACACCTTGCTGTACTGTTGTATTTCTGGAGTAGTCTAAATGAAACTTTCTAGGCTTTAACTTTGGGAGCCTCCAAACAGACCTGGCTTAAGAAAACTACTTCTAATGAAACCATTTGTTGAGTTACAGCCTGCTGAAGAGAGACCAGCTTTTGTGCTGGAAGCAAAGGCAGAGCCTGAGTGCAGCCTGCCCTCAGATGCCCACTTCCACTGCTGGCACAAATGGCATAACCCCATGTTCAGTTGTGCCAGGCAGACAACCCTTCCCTCAGCTGAACTCTTCTCTCTTCTGCAGGACTGTTCCTGCTGGTGCAAGGGGATGATGCCATCAGCACTGCTCTACTTGCAGAAGGCAGCCAGTGGCCAGGTATTCTCAGTTTTTTCCCCAAATATCAGTTTACTGCATTGCAGAGGTAGAACATGCAGAGGAAGAGGCATCCTACAAACATACCTATGCTAAAGGTATGTTCTGCTAGAGAGGGATATGTGCAGTGTATAACTTCATAAAGACTCGCCCATTGCCATGCTCAGAGGCATGCCTACACCCACCTTGAGTTTTACAATAAATTGGAGGTTTCATTTAGCAATGAACACAGCAGCACAAGCTTGGATTTTGCACCAGTGATCATGTAATATCTGACAAACCAGCAGCTAAAGGGCATCATTAGTGCTTTTCATAGTTAAGATTACTGACAGGACACTGCCACACTTTGATGCACACACCTATGACGTTTTCATTCCTGCTGCCTAAATACGTGAAGAGATCTCCATACACAGGACGTTTACAGCCATTTTCTTCTCAGCATCGAGGCCTGGCTGTTGCTATGGGAACAGACGTATTCCCCCAAATCCCTCTGGTTCTTCCACTTTTCCTGCTCTAATCATCTAAATCGTGAGTGATTCATACAGCAAAACATCTTTGTTCTTTTCCTGAGAAAATGAGACACGTTTCATCTTGTGCTCACTTACAGCAGTGTAAGTCCACAGAAGTAATAGTGTTGTGCCAAATCTAAATGCGATAAACTGGTGTGAGGCACACATTTCTAAGTTATTTTCTAATTCAATACATCTTCGTCCTATTTCTCATTTCCAAACTCCCACATTCCACGAGCAGAAGGGAAAACACATTTTCCTTAATGCTGAAAATCATGAGACTTATACTCACTTTCCAATTGCATTGGGCAGAATTGTAAGCTGATTGTCATCTACTTTCAAAGTCGTGAGCCTCTTCAACAGCCCTGCGAACATGGAAGGGAGAAGTAACAGTAAAACGTTTTACATTGATCTTTACTTTGTGCAATCCCCCATATCCTTGAAGAAACAGTGATTTCTAATGCTGAATAACCCTGATCTACAGTTTAGAAAACACATGCATACAGGACAGTGCACAGCCATATTCTTGTCCCATTGACAACGTGTGTCATCACACTGAAGCACTGATTAAACATTAAGCTGAACTGCAAACGAAATATTAAATGTATTCCTAGAGTCTAGGAAAAAACCTGTAAAAAAGAAAGACCAGGATCCTACCTGTGCAGTAAGAGCTGTATTTCTGCTTATCTATCATTGTTTCTGTTGAATTCAAGTCCTGTTGCCTCGATTAAAAGGTGCTCAGGTCATAACAGGATATGAGGCAAAGCATCTAAAGTTAATGCTGCATTTATAAAGCTTTGCAATATGGGAGTATAGACAGAAGACTGGAATCTGACTGCACTTGCATCTGTGGTTCATTGTTATCGTTGGAAGAGTTATTACACATCTAAGTGTAAGCAGATGCATGACTGGGTAACATTTACCAAGAAGGGAATGAAACTTCCGCTTTATCAGGGCAAAACTGTAGAAAACAACAACAAAGACAGAAAGAATGGGGAAAACATTGCACTGCGGTGCTAGAAACAGAGCTTGAAACAGATTTCCACCTTCTGGAGGTTATTAACACTTCAAAATCTGCCTTTCTTCCTGAAAGAATTCTGCACTTGAAATAGCAGGCTTTAAATTATCATTTGTAATTAATGTTGGGAATAATATAAATTAATCACTAATACAGAAATAATGTATGAAAATTGAAGCAACCGAAAAGTATTATTAAAAGGGATGCTAGAAAATGCAGTATTAAAATGCTTGGTTTTGCTTTACTGCTCTTAAATCTATTACTATTGAGTAATGAGAATTTGGAAATGAGGAGTGAATATATACAGTTGCAAGAATGTATAATTCAACGAGTACACATTTATTCAGGAGCTAAATCTCCTCTAGAAACCAATCTGCGTATGCACATCAGAAACCCACACAAAGCAGAACCTCTAGAATTCAGGGTGCAATGTAGAAGACCAAGATGGAAAAGAGCTGTAAAAGGCATCTAATACCGTTCCTGTAGCACAGGAACATTACCTAGCAATACTCTTGGGAATCTTGACCAAGACTGGGGAATTTAAGAGTTCCATGTTCAAAGGGGCACACTTAGGAAGGTGAAAAACATGATGATAATGATTTATTTGCTCATCAGCTGGAAGCAGTACGAGAAAGACTTCAGGTGTTGCCAAAGAAAATATAAGGGATCAAGAGCAATAGGAAATACGCAGGTATACAGAGTTAGACACCTACAACCACTCAGCTTCCAGAACTTCTGTATATCCTACATAATTCAGAAATCCTGTGCATACAATATAGTCAAGAAAGAAAACCAATAGTTTGAACTGTTTCTTGGTTTAATGCTCTCATATGGAATTGCACTACTGTAACTAAGAGCAGCAATTTCCTTCCAGAGTTTCTTGCTGCTAACATAATCACTATTATACTTACTTTCCAATTCAGATCAGCTCAATTATATCTTTCTTTGTTTATTCTCTTTAAAATAGCAAAGCAGAATAATCAATTCCTTCTAACCAGGGGTTTTCTTCCTGACTTTACAAAATGGTCTTCATGGATGGTCCAGAGATGTTTCCAGCTCCTTTGGAATTTAACGGCAGTTCCTGTTCCAGCTATTATAAAGTCTCACAATCACCTCCAAAAAAAGATATAAATTAAATCCTCAACTGTAAAAGATTACAAGAAATCCTCAGTTTTTCTCACCTATGGAGTCTGGCAGTTGCTGCAACATATTGGATGACAACAGGAGATCTTCAAGTCCTTCACATCCTGATATGTCCAAATCCACAGTTTCTATCCTGTTTTTTGACACATCCAGGTACACGAGCTGTTTTAACTTCCCTATAGACTTAATAGCATGTTACAAAGCATTACTTGAACAGATAGACACTGCATGCCAGCTTCTAAGTTCAATTAAAGACAAGCAATGGTAATACATGGTAATACAGGCTCATACTCAGTTATCTCAGCAGCCTTTTATTTCACTGCCACAGTACTAGTGGTGGACCAACACCCCTCTCATCCCACCAACTGCAAAAGCAACCATACCAGACTAAACCACATATGCCAAGCTAAATAATGTGTTCCAAATCCATTACAACTGTGCAAGGTCTGAGTTCTTATTCAGCTGTATTAAATCTTCATCTGGACACAGATACAAGGGTATTTATTCACAAGTCACATCTGTTCAGCAGTCCTGAAGAGCACTAAGCCTGGACATGCAGGTAAAGCTCTTCTGCATCAAACTGATTCTCTGAATTTTATAGAACCTAAAACTAGACTTTAGACATTCACAGTTCAATTCGAGGGGTTAACCCCCACGGTACGTGTTTGTGAATAAGTGTTTATCTGTAGCTAGAGCATCAATGAGCAACAGGACAGGAATTATCTCTGCTGCTACAGAGGCAGTTTCACCTTGTCTTTAATCTGAGCTGAGTGTTGTGTGAAGGGAAGATCTCCCTTTCACCCAGCCTTCGCCATTCTTCCTGTTTGAACAGTTGAACACGACCATTGTTTCTAGCACAGACTACTTAAAAACCTGAATTATCTGCACTGGAAACCTGGCCGATCTCTAAATCTTAAAATCAATTACCACTTGGCACTGCATTTCTATTTTTAAAAGCCAAACTTTAAGGCCAATATTAACTGCTTTAAACCTCTTGTTGTGAGAAAGGCTTTCATAAAGCATCATCTAGGATCTACTAGGATCAGATTCAGGAAACATGAATTCTTCACTGAAATAATCATGCTCCGTGGGATTCAGTTCCACGATCTCCTTGAACCTTCTCAACTCTAAGGACCCTCTCCAGGGATTCTGGCAGCTCAGCAGGACTGTCTTTGGAACACTGGATTCATCCACCCATTTCATTGTGAAGAGGAAAGAAACAGAGCAATGGTTATAATGTTTGTGCCCACACTCTCTTGTGGATCTGCTATTCCTTGTGCTCGGTCACACTGCCGCAGTGATACTGCACTATTGCAGCTCTTGACCTCCAGCTGGTTTCAGTAACAAGAAGCAGTTTCCACATCAGCTTTGCTTTGCACTGACAGAGCATTGAGTTTAGAAAACACATGCATATAGGACAGTGCACAGCCATATTCTTGTCCCATTGACAATGTGTGTCATCAAACTGAAGCACTGATTAAACGTTAAGCTGAACTGCAGAGGTTTGGACAGAGACTGAAAAGGATAATTTTCCATGCAAACACCTGCTTAGCACAGAATGAAACCTGACTGCAACCCAGTTAAGACAAACCCCAGCCATTGCTCAATGAAAAACACTGAATTTTGATTCACAAACATTCAAAGGTGAAAGAGGAGATGGTCCTTCTGCCAACACCTCGACACGTCACTGCTAGATCTAGCTCTGCATTCTCCCTGCAGCAATAAGGAGCATTAGTGCATGAAACCCATGATCTGTTGTTACCTGCCTGTTAAAACCCTAGCAATGGGAAGCCTCCTCTCCAGCCACAATCACCATGGGGATTTTAGAGTGACAATCTCAAACAATTCATGGCAATAAAGATCAAAAATCAAAGTTCTATGGCGAGTAGCAATGCCTCAGAAACAGCGCTGACAGATAACCATGACCTTAATGTTTGCATTGTAAAATGCCTTTTGTTCCATTTCTAAATGGAGTGCTTTCTAGAGAAACACATCCTGTGCCCCTGCCTCAGAACTACTTTTAGCTTACTTCAATCTGTACCTACCATCTGTTATCTTTAAGCTTATTTAGAACACTTAATATTTTCTCTCCTTTGTAAAACTCACATGGGTTTTTACACAAGGAGTAGTTAACACACGGTGATGTGCAAGCAGCAATGACCCCTCACAAAGAAAACCACCCAAGGCTTAAATAAACCAGGCACATCCCCTCTTAGCCACTATCATGTAATAACACAACACTGAAAAGGTTTTCATATGAATGGCTCTGCTGAGACTTAGGTCTTGATTATAATTAATGACCAGGAATATGTACCCATCCAAGCAAATGCACGTGCAGTTGTTCACTGCAAGGTAAATAGTTCATTGTATCACATAATAATGTAATGACATAAAATAAATGTTCATACCCCAGGCAGTACTTGTAATGAATTGTTGTCCATCCACAACTCCTTTAGATTCTGTATTTGTTCGAGAACCTCAGGCTGAGGAGAAGAATTCAGTGTTAAGGACAGTTAAATAAATCACTGCTTTTGTGGTTAAACAGGAATCAATATTGTCTTTTAAAAAGGGATCCCCTCTTCACCTTCTTTAAATTTTTATAGCCTACATCAGACTTTCAGACAGCTGACGACAAGAACAACACCCGCACTTCATTCCATTTAACCACTATTACTCTTTTCAAAACTTGGAATATTTAAGAAGCTTTGGAACAGAAATGAACAGAAAGAGCAACTCAGAAGTTCCTGTTCTAAGCAGTCTATTGGCAGCAGGAACAAGGCAAATAAGAGAAGTGAGAACTGTGGAGCTTCAGGTACAATGGATGGGAAGGAAAGCAAAGCTCATCCTGCAGCACATGTGAAACTGCCTTTTGCACGAGTCATGGTAGCTGAACAGAGTCATGCTGCTGAAAACTTCCTTGGTTTTGATTGAAAACTGCATTTATGTACGATTTGATGGCTGCAAATGTCTTTTTTGGTGGTTAAAACAGTGGTATGCAATGATAAAACCTTAAAATGACAATATTGAACTTTAAGATGCTTTAGTCATTTCAACACTCCAGGGTGGCAATGAGAGAAGCTGCAAAAGGCAGTTCCCAAAATCATTTCTCACTCATTACAGCTGTGAAATCAGGAGCTATCAGGTCACAACATCTCTGGGTTTCAGCCTCAGCAGTAGTTTCCTTTTCCATGAAATGCTCTTTTTCCAATAAACCAAGACTTCCAATGTGGCTTTGTTGCAAAGTTGCAGAACTGAAATGGAATATTTCCTTTGCTCTAACTCAGATCCTACCTTTTGTAAGTCTGCAGTACTCTTGCACTGGAATAATTCTAGCACAGCCAGAAACAAAAGTATCCGTCTAGCACCACAGGACCTTCAGAGAGAGCTGTGATTATCTGCTGTGGCCCAAGTTCCTTGGAAGGATGTAATTCCACAGGAAATATGAGTTTCCAAGTCACACAGTGCAGAAAGAACCTGCCCACCTGCAGAGCTCAGTCCCTCAGCCTCCTGTGTTGTCACCTAATCTGCTTCTATTAAAAAATGATAAGTCAATGGTTCAAAGATCATTTATTTTGCCTTGGCTGCTTCTATTGGAATGTTGTTGTCCTTCAGTGGTTAAACCCACTTCTGATTTCCAGGCTGAACCGATTACCGGTCATTTAATACTGTTTGTTGCTGTGACGATCCATGTCTCTTTATTCCTCCAGGGTGTTCATTGACTGAGGTTATTGCACAAAGCCACAGTTCCTCTCTCAGCTTCAATTTTCTTTTAAATCCTTCTCATTAGACAGACACCCTTCCCAAAGGCAACAGACTACTCCTATGTTGCACATATTACAGTGTGATTGGAAATGTCATGAGCACTATTATGGCATACCATGCATTATGGTATAGTATTATGGCATCATAATCCAGATGAGATCTCCCTGAAGTTTTGATAAGTGATATTAAAAACATATTGGTCTGTGTTAGAAATGCTTCTGCTGATGCATTTGTGGAGAGTATTCTCATTTCCCACATAGATTGCTACGAATGGAATGAGAATAGGAATGGAATATAAATAGAACAGACCAGACTAGAAATAGAATACAATGGGCTATTCCAGGGACTTATAACAATCACGCAGTCCAACTGCCTGATCAATTCAGAGCTGGCCAGAACTTAAGGGATATTATTATGGTCATTGTCAAATACCTCCTCACCCCTGACAGGCCTTGGGCATGAACCACCTCTCCAGGAAGTCTGTACCAGGGTTCAAGCACCCTCTTAGTAAAGAAACACTTCCCAGTATCAAGTCTGAATTTAAGACTGACATGAATCTTTGGTAAAAGCATGTTACATTTTGTCCTCTTTCCTCTTCCTTTTCTCCCTCCCTTTATCTATTTTCTTCCACAATTTCTCCTAAAGCCTTGCTGCTGGACAGCAGACTGGAATCTCTGGGAAGAGCCATCCCAGGCTTCCCCTTCCCTTCACATCCTGCAATTGTTGTTTGTCCTTTGCCCAGTGTCAGTGTTTGACACTTCAAAGAGTGGGAGATCCCAAACCCCTGTCTCTACCTTGTGATTTAATGCTTCGGTTTTTCTGGAGACCTGGGACACAGATTTGCTATTCCCTTCCTTGATTACATTAAACCACTTGAATCTGGTTTCTATTTTGGAAGTGCCAATTTCTATTTTAGGAGCACATGCCTTGCTCCTGAGCTGTATAATCTTATTTCCAGAAAATGAATGAGTAAAATGATTTCATTTTTGCAATAGCCTTTATTCTTAACCCCATGCCCGTTGCTCTGGTTTGTCTGTATGGAGAGCACTGAGCCTTCCAGTGCAAAGGGAGGGACTTCAATGGTCCAGAGAGGAACTGTTGCAGAAACTCAGCTCTTCCACAACACCTCAGTTCATAGAATGGGTTGTGTTGGAAGGGACCTTAAAGCTGATCCAGTTCTACCCTGCTGCCATGGGCAGGGACACCTTCCACTGGAGCAGCTTGCTCAAGGTCTCCCTGGAGCCTTCTCTTCTCCAGGCTGAACATGCCTGGAGTTCTAGGGAGTGTTTTCCTCCAATGAGAAGAAAGTTTCTATTGAAGCCCAAATCAGGTTTTGAGAATCCAGGAGAACAGGACCCTTCCATCCTTTTTCCTTTAAACTAGTACCGCTTTTCTCACAACATTTCTGCACATTCATGCAGTGCCCTTGCCTCTTTGCCCATCTTGCTTGTGGTATTTGGCTCCAGCTCATACACTGCTGTGCCAGCATCCTGAAAAACGACTCAGTCCAGGGGGTCTGGGCCTCACAGCAGAATGGGGCCACCAGCTCCTGATTGAGCTCTCGTAGGAGATAGTATGGTACAATGGAAAAATGTAGACTGATGTTGAAGTCATTTAAAATGAAGACAACCCCAGAAGAGGACACACTCTGTTCAGAAACATATATATATATGTATAAAATATTTATACAATAATATTTATACTATTTAACTATGCAAAAGATTTCTAGCTTTAATTAAAACTCTGAGCTAAACAAATCAATCTCCTATCCAGCTGTATAAACTAGTTAATGTTAATGGGGTTATAACCATAATGGTAGATGATAGGGCACTGCCTATAAACCAGATGTAGACACTTTCCTACAGCTTTCCACTGTTAGATGAACTTTCAAAAGTTGTTTAAAGTGAAATTACCCTCATTTTGGCTAAAGCTACAGGAACTATCACCCTCCTAAAGCTGTAACCCTTGATTTAGCAGCACTGGCTTTACGTCAATGGTTCTGAAGGAAAGGTGGTTGGGCTCACAGGGTTCCCCAGTCACTGGACAGGCTGGTGGTGGGTAAGGCACACACAGGCATTAATTTCCATCACCACCAGTGCAGCAGTGAGTGCCACAGTGTTCATTTGTTGTCTTACAAGAGCAAGTCCTGAATAGCCCAAGCAGCAATTGCTCTCAACAAGGACAAGGCACCAGTTTTCTGAGTTTTATGTTCTTTTAGCAGGTTTACAGTTCCTGCAGGCGAAGCCAGTGAGCTCTCCTTGAAAACAGGAACATTTTAGGACAGTTTAAGCACCCTCACACTGTTTCTGACAAGTGCCAACTCCTAGAGGTGCAGTAGAAACATACCTAAAGGGAACAGCAACTCTGCTTTCTGTACTGACAGTAGACAAAACTCCTGAAAGGTGTTAAATCTCAGGGAACCCAATTCTCATCTTAGAGGTGAGGTAGGGACAGAACTGCTTTTGGAGTCCAATATTCACTCCTGCCAATATTTGCAAGACATACTGACAGATACTAAGAAATTACTGGATAATGACACAAGCGTTTACAGTGGGGTATTCAGGTCACCCCACACTGAAGTATTCCAGCAGTAGCAACCAGCTCAGAGAACCATCACCTTGATCTGAATTGCAGAAGCCTGATATAGGTGAAGCACATTCTGATAGCAGCATTCTCCTCATGAACTAACATAAGTCTTCTTTCTACAAGGAAATGTGGCCATAGCATGTGGCTACACTACATAATGCCTGCAAGTAAAGGTTTAATGCCCCCCCCCACC
>NDXB01022467.1:86184-148422 GCA_002631895.1 Agapornis roseicollis
CCCCCGAACACCCAAACCACACAGGCTTCCGATTAAGGACTGATGCATTTCTTACCAGCTCAGAGAATTCATTATTGCCCAGATCAAGCCTCTCCAGCTGAGTCAGTTTGTGCATTGACCTGTAAGAGATGAGGAAATATCCAAGGTGAAATTTTTACTTGCAGAATGTCAATCAGATTGGTCAGATAAAACCAAAGCTCAAGTAATCCTGTTATTGCAAGAAGATTGGCATCAGTTTGATGCAGATGAAATGAGAACAACATGCTCCATTCTAAAAACGTTAGCTATAGCTCCTGAAACTTAGCTTAAGTTAACTTGAAACTTAGCCAGGACCCCTTCCAAGAGGCAATGTGGCTTCCCTCCTTGAGATCAAGTTCAGTTTACTGAATTACTGCTTTTGTTTGCATGGACACCACTGGAACATGGTATTACCTCTAATTTCGTTTTAAGCCCTGCTAGGCCAATATATTCTGACCACCACACTGCATTGTGGTCATGGAAAAAGAGGATAAAAATAACAGTGTAATTTAGCATTAACTGCAGCACTGGGTTCCGAGGCTTTCTGAAGTAATCAGAGCTGTTCCTAATCAAAGATTAGCACAGGCTTAATTGATGCGATCTAAAATACCAAGCTGCAATCTGTAGCAGAAGTAAAACTGATTATCAAAGAGGCTGTGGCTAAAAACACAGCCCTGTTTGAACACTGAAATTAGGGAGGAAGGGGGCTCTGCTGGGGCTGGCTGCGGAACACGGCTGCACATTTAGGACAGTTCAGATTTTACTTTGCGTTTTCTAAGATGGGAAAAAGAAGTCACAGAAACAGAAGCGCTGTTCTTCAATAGCAGAGAGAAGGGCCTGCTGTTAGACATGTAAGTGAAACAAAACCCCACATAGATAAACAAATCATCTGCCCCTAAGGTGAAGAAGTTCCATATTTCATTGGATTTCTTTATTTAAACAGACTCGGGTCACGCTGAGTGACTTACTGCCCTTGTTCACTTCCAGTGCATCTTCAAGGAACGAATCTCGGGCTCACCAGCTAAGATCAGGCATCAGATGTGGCTCTGTACCTTACAGAAAGTAATGTTCTGTACAGAGAAGCTGCCTCTCTGGTTCAGCGGTGAGCTATCTGCCTAAGGACTGAGAAATCCCCTACTGATTTCTTTGGTGCCTTCTGTGTTACTGTGCGCTTGTTCTAACCTATTGGGCTTTCTGAAGCGTTCTTCTTGGTGGTCATTTTTCTATTTGCCCGTTACTGCTCTTTTCTTGTCCAGTTTTGCCCAATCTCAGTTTCCTACCAAGTCTCTGAAATCTATTTAGCAACTATGTTATTCCTGCTGATCAGTTGGTGTTTTGGAAACACCTGGGAACAGTCACGGTGTACTTCCAGAATCATTTCATCTTCCTATACTGACACTCACCCTAACATCAATTCATGATAACTTTGCTTTTTAATGCTTTCTGACAGCTCTCCTATGCCATACTCATAACCATGGCTGCACATGGTTTCTTTCTATTTTTCTTTTTCCTGCCCCACTCTTTTCCAATACATCTTCCAGTCCCTTTGATCAATGCTCACAGATCCTTTTTAGACAAGAGAGCAACAGATACCTTTTACTTGTTTGCTAAAATGAAAGCGAGCTGCCCACAAGCCTCCCAAGGGCTGAGCACCTGGATTAAAATGAGGTGAAAAAGCAGCAACAACCTTTTGGCTATAAGGTACAAACCACAGCATTGTAGTTTAAGCCTAGAGGATGGAGGGGTTGATCCTGGTGCTTCTCTGAGACAATATTTATCAATAGAGCTGTGATCAGATCATAGAATCACAGAATAGTTGGGGTTGGAAAGGACCTTAAGATCACCCAGTTCCAACCCCCCTGCCATAAGCAGGGACACCTCACACTAAACCAGGCCACCCAAGGCTTCATCCAACCTGGCCTTGAACACTGCCAGGCACTGATGGAGCACTCACAACCTCCCTGGCCAACCCATTCCAGCGCCTCGGCACCCTCACAGCAAAGAATTTCTTCCTTAGATCCAATCTAAACCTCCCCTGTTTCAGTTTGAACCCGTTCCCCCTTGTCCTGTCACTGCAGTCCCTAATGAAGAGCCCCTCCCCAGCATCCCTATAGGCCCCCTTCAGATACTGGAAGCTGCTCTGAGGTCTCCACGCAGCCTTCTCTTCCCCAGGCTGAACAGCCCCAACTTTCTCAGCTTGAATTTATATATGTATCTCTATATACTCTACACAGACCATTTTAGTACTATAAATCTTGATTCATGCTCCCCAATTCCCAACCTGCTTCTTACTCCATTGTGGGGTTTTACATTAATTTATTCCTGTTATAAAACCAGAAGGAAAAATGAAAACATTTTCTCTTTCACTGGCAAGACCTTGGTCTGCAGCAGCACCTGGGAGAGTGGGAGCCTGGCAAGATAACGGAGCATTCCAGCAGCACAGCAGAGGAGGATGATAGAGAGATGATGAACTCACCTGGATGAAGTGAACATTTCACACTCTCCCCCAAATGATTCCATTTTATATTATAATCCCCATTAAAGTAATAGTGGAAAATGTTTTTAACCCCTCAAAGGCACTGCACTTCTCTTTGGAAATGCTTTGCAAAACCTGAGGGAGATGTTACACATCCAGACCACAGCTAAGTATTAATCTGCAACACACTCCAGCCAGCTCATCTACCCTCCTATTCTTAGTAGCAAGTATATCCCTAAACCATCTATTTTTTGTCTGACTTTCTCCTCCTAAGCCTTTCCCCACTGTCTCAACTGATTTGTTATTTTCTGTTTCAGACTTCTGACACGTAGATACAAGTAGTAAATATCACACACGGATATGAAAATTAATTGAACCTACACTTGTAGCTGCAAAAGCATTGACTATGGGCCCGTTGGTTGCCATACAGGATCTCACTGACTGCAGGAGAAGCCTTTACTCCCGTGTGTACTCCATTGCAGTGAGCGTTGCCAAGCCTGGCCTCCAGAGCTTCCTAAAAATGATTCAACTTTCACTTATCCACAGTTTACCAGTTACTGCTTTGGAAATCAGAGTATTTTTGTTGAAAACACACCAGAAACACATCCCAGCCGGGAAGCACTGCAGGGTTATAGCCCATTACACATGCAGAGGTTCCAAGTTTCTCCAGTTACATTAACTGTACACGTACAATGCACAAACCTTTCACAATTATAAACCAGGAAACGTGATGCATGCTTTTAATAGCTGGTACAAAGCTTTCTCTCACAGGCAGGACTATGCATTCTGCATTAAAGTCTATAAAGGCTTCTAGTGACGACAATTCCCCAAGTGATGCTAAACCCCAAGCACACGAGTGGAGATACCTAAACAGCAGTGCCCCATTGTCATTCACACATGAAATCACTCTTTATACAGAGCCAGAATCATGTATTTTGAAACGTGAAACACTGAAACGCTTCAAAACCTAATCATAATCAAAGTCACAATCAAGTCAGTGAAGGCTTGTGGATGTCACACTGTGTTCTACCCTTGAGAAAGGCTTCTGCTTTAGAAGGTTTGGTTTGTACCACTGTAGTCAACTTTTAAATACCACTTGGTGTAATTTCCATCAGAAACTCAAACATTTATATGGGGGCAGATTAATTTTGGCTGGCTGGTACTAGATCAAAGCTAAATCACACTGCCAAAGGCATACAGGGGAATAGTACCTGACATTTTTCATTACCTGGTGATATTTTTATCTCTTTCATGTAATTAATTCTATTTTTCTTCAGGAGAGATTCATTATATATATTTTTTTTATGTAGGGTCATTTTAAAGGTGGAACAGGACAGGTGCAATTATGGGTAATGCTCAGTTAAATATTCACTGCTTAAATGATGTAATGTAAGGAAGCTAATGCACTAATAAAAACTGCAGCCCAAAATTTCACATAAATCCTTATCCATATTGCATTCAATCTATTCTGTGATCCATAAAGAACTGGAGGAGTTATACAGACAAAAATCATGGAATCCCAGCCTGGGTTGGGTTGAAGGGAGCTTAAAGCTCCTCCAGCTCCAACCCCTGCTCCCACGGGCAGGGACCCCTTCCACTGGAGCAGCTTGCTCCAAGCCCCTGTGTCCAACCTGGCCTTGAGCACTGCACTGCATGGGGCAGCCACAGCTTCTCTGGGCCATCACCCTGGGCCAGCGCCTCAGCACCCTCACAGGGAACAGCTTCTGCCTCAGAGCTCAGCTCAGGCTCCCCTGTTGGGGCAGGTTCAAGCCATTGCCCTTGGCCTGGCCCTACAGGCCCTTGTTCCAAGCCCCTTTCTCTTCAGGTTCCCTGCAGCCCCTTTAGGCCCTGGAGCTGCTCTCAGCTCTTCCCTTCAGGAGCCTTCTCTTCTCCAGGCTGAACAAGTGTGATTCTGGGCTACTGAACTGGACCTCATGGTCAGTTCACAACAAGGAGGACAATTTTTTGAGTGTTTTACAAACAATAATGGAACATGGTTCTCAAAGCCCTACAAATGCATGAAAATCAGCCCAGATTCCTTAGAGAGATTACTACACACTGTGGAAATAAACCTTGCTCACAACAGGTTTACAACATTCACATGCCATACAGCTCAGTGGCATTCATTGCAAGTCATGATAATCACATATACTGCCTAATACAACTTTCCCATGTTTTCCCTGCTTGTTTTTTGCTGCCTTATTTAGGAGATGCTTATCTACCCATGGAAAACACTTCAAATGACTTGGAACATGCCTTGGCTTTACAGATTCTGCCAGAACAAACAAGCCAACTGCCATATATCCTGTTAAAGAAATCACAGTACTCCCATCAAAACCCTGGCCAGCTTTCTGACAGACAAGAGGTGATGATGACATGCAGGTTTATCCAAACCTCCGATCACAAACTTCCAGGCACATCTACATTATTCCCTCATCTGAACTGTGTTCATACATAACACAAACACCTCTAATAGGTAAAAACCCGGGAGTGAGACCCCACTGTATCTGACACAACTAGATTTACATGGGGGCAGGGACAATATGACATTGCTACTCAATCAGTGCCTGCTTCTCACGTGGGGTACTCCTAAGGGAGGACTGAGGAAGCTACAACAGTTACACACTGCGTCCTGGGCAGCAACACACAACACTGCCTTTTCATTTGAGCTCATGATAAATGGATACCATTGCTTTCTGAAGAAATGTAAAGCAAATCAAGGCAAATATGGTGCTAGCACATACTATCTGCTGTGTTCGCCTCAAATAGTACCTACTCACCCTTCTGTTGTGCACAGTCTCCTTTACTTCAAAGTCATTAGAACATCACAACCAGGAGTTGCTTCCAGTTTCAGTGTTTTAAACCTTCCACTGTACCTTTAAATTCATTAATGAATCAGTTTGGAAGTTACATTGTGCTATTAATACTTCATGTTAGTAGCATAGCTGTTGCAGAGTAGTTAAATCTCAACCAGGGCTAAAGCATTACATGACAGAATCACATAAATCTCAAAATAATCCATATAGTTTCTAGAATATAAAACATGCACAGTGTGAAGGACCAAAAGTATAAATTAATCTGTCATAAAGTATTGAACCTACACATTATACAAGCTTAAAAGTAACAGAGTATGCTTAAAAACTGAGTTTGAGGATACAAAATACTGTTACCCATGGACTGAAACAGAGAAAGTATCTAAAATGATGTACATAATATATATCCTAATTCCTATCTATGACTCTCAAAGTTAATATCCATTTCAACGTTTGGCTGTATTGGAGGACTTAAGGACTGAAGAACGGCACCATCAGATCAAATCAGAGCCTATAGCAGAGACCCCGGAGGGATGCCCAAAGCAATTTTGTATCTGAAGAGCAAGTTAACTCCAGCAGCTCTTTATTGGTCAGCTGTGGCAGTGTTGCTCTTGGAAGGTCTTATTAACTAACGCGGAGGTGAGGAGCAGAGGGTCTGCACAGCAACACTGATGTGCAACCCGTGGGGTTGTACACAGTGTCCTTTGGGTTGTGCATAGGGGAAACCACCCATCATGCTCACCCAGATCAACCCCCCCCCGGGACTAACAGGCAGCCTCCGTCAGCCTCTGTGTTCCAGAGCTGTTTGGTCTAATATTATAGTCTGGGAGAACTACCTCAACACAGTCTACTCATGCTGATGCTTTTCATGCCATCACTTCTGGTGCCCCACGGACAAGGGTTCTTAACACAGAAGCTGGGAATCAAACTCTTGTGTGATTCAATCATAAGAAAAACACAGGGACACCAACGTTGGGGAAAAAACGTTTGTGTGCAAAGTGTAAAGATTTTACAACCACACCGTGGCTTCAAACACTGCCTCCCACACAGGATCCTAAATTCCCTTCAGCTTTGTTTCTGCTGGAAACCCATCAGATCCCAAGAATTAACCCCAAAGCTCAGGACCCAGTTATAAACCATTCCACAGATGGAACAGTTTGCTCAACGGGTGGCAGAAAAAAGGTGATACCTTCACAGTTTTGACCCTGATTCACACACGGATTTTTCTCCCAACACAGTTTTCAGAGCTTTGGGGAAGAACGTTCGGAATCTCGGTTCAGATCCACTTCTGCCTAACTGATTACATACATACAGAACACAGCTACTGCTGCTGCTGCTGCTGCTGTGTAACAGCAGGAGAATGGGCTGGGATGGAGTCATTGGTGTGATGATCAGTACATGGATTAAATGGCCTCAACTTAACTACAGCCCCTTTTCCAGAAAGTAATGTGTGTTTCTTAACCTCCTCTCTGCTGTAAAATGCTGCTTTCAGTGCACAACTTGAAGGTGAAAAATTCAAGGTTATAATATGTTGAAGTATATCTGGTTAAACACATTCAAAGCACCAGCACCAGCACTATATATTATAATATATACTATTCCCCTGGTGCAGAGTGAGTCCCAGGGTAAACATCCCTGCAGCAGACAGCAAACCTTGGAGGCAAATTCCCATCTATCAAAGTAGATGTGGCTCTGCTGAGACTGTTGTAATTTGTCTGCACGTGGGAAGAGAAACACAGTGGATTAGTAACAGAAGAGACACACTGAGAGCACAAACTGCTCCATGCCCTGGGACAGACTCACCTATTCAATAACCAGGGACCCACCAGAACTGAGCAGGGGTGACCCTGTCACTCACTGCCACAAAGGCCACCTCGTGCTTTTGCTTAAAAGGTTCAGTACTTGGTTAAACAAGGTATTTGACAGCTTACATTTTGTGTATGGGGCACTAATACAGTGGAAAGGAAGCAGCCACAGCAGTGCTGCCCCACTCAAACATATCACTAAATCAATGCAAAATGAGTAGCACTTGGGATCTGGGTCTCCACCACCTTGAAGATGGAGGAGAAGCAGACATTTCCCACTACTAAAGGCTGACTAAAAATAGCCCATGTTTCACCAGGATATACCATATGTTATTCAAATCCCTAAAGAATTCAGCACATGCTTTATACCCTCATGTACTAGTTTTGAGTGGAATGAATGAACAGAAATTAGACTGAAAATGCTGTATGGGCTCTGTTTTTCCTGTTTACTTTGCCAGAGAGCAGGAAGAAGACCTAACTTAAGATGCTGAACTAACTAACAGGATGAACCAAGTTCAAATGGTGTTAATGAATATCCAATGACTAAACGTTAACTGAATCAAGTAGCCCAAAAAGCAAAAGAATTTTAGTCTCAATACAGATTCCTAACTTAGCAGTCCGTTTGATTACTCTTCCTACCAAAATGTGACCTAAAGACATCACAAACACTACCAAGGCAAAGCCAGAGAAATAAAACACAAATGTGCTAGAAAAAGACAAGGAGGAGTTTGAGATGAAAACTGTCGTGACTCAGTAACTAAGTGCACACTAACTGAGGAAGAAGGATGGAAGCACAGAGCACCTCAGAAAATGAAAAACCAGAAGGACAACCCCTGTTGTCACATGTAAAGTATCCTTATGCAGTTATACCACCTCTGAAGAGTGGTTGATTGCTTCAAAGGTGGTCTCCAGCAGTTTTAGCTGTAGAAGTACAGTTTGTAAGACCTAGATGATCTCTACTGCCACACACTGAAATGGGCAAGGGATGGAAAAGCCACACATGCTAAAACCATGGCTACAAGGCATAAATACTGGATAAAACATAGTCTACAAACATATAGGAAATACAAAGGTTAATAGCTCATAAAAGACCTCACTGACCAGCTACAAGAACATGGAACTGCTGAAGAACGTATGACCACTGTGATTTCCCCAAAGCCATCTGCATTCTGCAGTTTTCAAAAGCCATTGTCAGTCACATTTCATATGTGTAAGAACATAAGCAGGTGGGAGGCACTGATTTTTGCTTGATCGCTTTCCTGATGACATAAATAAACCACCTGCAGCAGCTGCAGGCACTGCTCCTCGCTTTGGTAAGGATGGCAACAACTGCAATCATCATTCTATGGGTGTTTCGCTCAGCACCATCCATCCCTACTCCAACAGCCCGTTAAAGGGCAAATGTGCTGTCCCAGGGCATCAGGCTGGGATACAGGAGAGGGATGCACAGTGCAGGGAGTACAGGCACTCAGGGGAGGTGTGACTCGTGTGCAAGTCAACGCTGCAGCAGCTCTGCAGCAGAGCAACATGTGCCTTGAGTAGTCTCCTGTTCCAGCTGGGGAAAAGAAAAGGTCTCCAACAGTGAGGGCAGGTAAAACCCCATCCTGCTCTCAGTGCATTCCAGAAGTCATCTTCGATTGAATTCCTCTCAGTCCGGGTTGTGTGCAGGCAGTTTTACTCTGTAGATACTGTATTTTAAATCAAGTAAAACGAAAAGGATGCTGACTTAGGGTGTTCTGAACATAACAAGTGATTTCCTTGCACACCATAAACCAGGAAAGCAGAGCACAAAGTCTAAGTGTAACCAAATCAGACCTCATTAGAGACCAGTCAGAGGAAATCCTGGGAGGGTTTAGCTCCTGCTCTTCTGGGAGGAGCTCAGTGTTCTGGGATAATTAAGAACAAAATGCGAGTGAGTTTGGACGATTCTCCATGTTATCAATGTTCTCCCCTCCTGCCACTTTGTGCTGTGGAGGCTTTATCTGAAATTCGTCCTAATGAGCAGACAGAAACTCTCCTGAAGGAAGAAATCACCTTTGCATCTGTTAAATGGAAGTTGCAAGGAAGCAAATAAGTGATAATACAAAACACTCGGTGTATGGAACAGGCCTGGACATGTTTTCTGCTGCGTCTTCCCTTTGCCCATCTGACACATTAAAGCTATGCAGCATGAACACCACCAGGTAAGAACCACTAATTGCAGCTTGAGCAACGTGAGGATGATCTGAGCTGGCAGAAGCAGCTCTGGTGTCTGCTCACTGTGATTCCAGCTGCACCTTCCCCCTGGGAGTCCCTTACTGGAGATACAGGCAAAACAATGCCACCCCTGCCTTTAGACATGAATAATGAAGGCAGTTTCTCCGACCACCTTCACCCACCACGTATGCTGGAAAAGCATTCTTACAACATGAAAACAATACAACACGTTTCCCTGCGTCTTCTCTCAGCAGCAAATACATTCAGTTCAAAAAGCCTGAAGGGACAATATGTCATAGTAGCTGCTTATTAAAATATTGGCAATATTTTACTGATGTGGTGCCAAAGCAGTAAGTCTTGTGGAATACGATTTAATAAACTCAGCCTGAGTTGGTATTTGAAGAAAACAGGTCACGAGGAATGATGAAAATATTTGGAATGTCAAAGTGTGGGAAGGAGTTTACATCTTCATAGTAAGTGAGAAGGGAAGTGGAAGAGCACTTCAGACAGCAGCAGCCTGAAGCCAGGCTTTCAAACCTGCGTTTAGATGCCTCTGGACAGATTCTCAGCCAATATAAATTGTTCCACTGTCTTCAACACACTTAAGCCAGCCTGCAGTGTTTGCAAATCTACCTCCTAAACCAGGATTTTAGAAGTTTTAGGGATCTTAGAAACACAAGTTATTGTAGCCAAGGGAACCAATGCTCTGAAGTCACAAGAATGTTTTTTTGTATCAGGTTAATGGAATCAGGTTTACTCAGCAAATTCTGCACAGGGTGCGCAGAGAAGCTGTGGCTGCCCCATCCCTTCAAAGTTCAAGGCCAGGCTGCATGGGGCTTGGAGCATCCTGCTCTAGTGGAAGGGGTCCCTGTCTGTGGCAGGGGTTGGAAGTAGATGAACTCTAAGGCCTCTTCCAACTGAAACCAGTCTGGGATCCCATGATTCTAGGAATTAGACCTTCCTGATGTCTCAAATCTTGTGTGAATATCTTGGCTCACTCCTGTGAGATGGGCTCCAGAAGGAAGCAGGGCTCTACCCTCTGCCTTTCAGCGCTGAAAACCCTGAGAATTGTTCATACCTATCTCAAAAAGCCAAAGCAAAGTGGTACCGAAATAGGGAATAAGGACAGAATAACTGCACTTGACTCTTCCAGGCAATGGTTTGATAAATCACCAAAGACGCTTTAAATGACATATGCCAGTTTTACACCAAAATCATTATTTCAGAGGACTGTCAGCATTCAACACACACAGCACCTACACCAGAAGTGATTCACCTGCAATATTCTGCCTGCTTTCTCCACTTGGAATAAGGTCCCAGGTACAGAAAGGTGCAAGTATTACCACTGTACTGGTTTAAATACTTCCAATCTGCAAACTTAACCTCTGCAGAACATCTACTATTAGATCTATTCTGTCAAGGAACAGCCTGGCCTACTTCACTTTATACTGTTTTAAAACCAAATTACTACGTGCTGTTTATACAGGGATTCTGCTGCTGCTTAGAAACCTTGGTCCTTTGAGTCTCCTTACACACAGTATAACCACATTTAACAAATAACTAGCATAAGCAAGAGTTACAGGTAATTCAAACCCCATGTATTATGACAATTACAAGAAGAACAGGACAACCTCTACAACTCTGTCTTGTTTCCATCCCATTTGTTGACAGGTATTTTGCAGCTGTGGGTAACTGGCGTATGAATTTTAGAGCTTAGTTGTGGAATCAATTCAAAGCTTGACATTCCCAGAGCAGTATATAATAGTCTGGTTTATTTTGCAGGTGTGAAAGAGTTACTGTATAGCCAGGCAGTTGGCCAAGGAATGAAAGAAATCACAACCCAGGACTCATCACAGCTTTGATTTAGCAGCTCTGTAAAATAAAACACATAAACAAATAGATAAATTGCCCAGGGGGAAAAGGAACCTGTTCACTGCCCAGCACCACTTTATAAAGCTTCTACTTCCTATGGTCCTACCTCTAAATTTTGGAGGGAAGACAGACATGGAAAGACAGAATGTTAGAGATGAATGTCAAATTTCCACATTATATTTACAGAATAAAAAGTACACTTGGAATTTAAAGGGGAGAAAAAAATCCAGTTTGTGAAATTCCCAAAGAGTAAATTCTTCTGGGTGAAAACCAGGATTCTCCATTTCCCAGCTTTTGTTATTCAATTATGAAGCTAAACCAGATACTGTCATTATACATGAACAAATGCATCGTTTTCAATGTATTCATTCATTATCCAGAAGGAAAACCTTTAATCTTCTTGTTTCCATTTATCTTTGAAATACGTTTCATGGCAAATTTTAGATGAGACCGACCCTCTGTGCTTTCAAATGGTTGAAAGAAGAAGTATCCAGATGCATCAAGATAGTCCAGCATTGATAGCAAACACACAAGATAGGAAAGTTTCTTTTGCATAGCGTTTTGGAGAGCCACTCTTGTGGGACTGGAAGGCACAGAAGTACTATTGTAAAGTAGATAGAGGCAATTAAAACCCTGAGATTCATTATGGCTTGATATATCTGCAGGAAAAAAGCAAACTAGAAGGTTACAGACAACAGCTAAGTCTCAACAAGTGTTTTTCCAGTGCTGAATTTGACAGCAAACATAATTGGCAGCAATTCTCAGAAATGAGACTGTGTGGCTAAAACATATTGCCTCTATTTTCACATAGTTGTATTTTATTGCAATCAAAACCTAAAACTGTGCAATCAAGACTAAAACACACTGATTTCTCTTTTAAGACTGAAAACACATCAATATGAAATGGCTATTTGAACAAAAGGACTAAAACCCCAAACCACTCTCTCATCGTCATCATCATGTCCATAAAGTCTCTTTATTCCTGACTCAAAGCAGGAATATCTGGGCAATGCAGGAAACTGCACTAAAACAATCCCAAACCAAGGGGACAGAGAGGGAACGAGAAAATCAGTATCTATCAGGAATGTATGGATTTAAAGCAACAAAGAACACCAGAACAATCATAGAATAGTTAGGGTTGGAAAGGACCTTAAGATCATCCAGTTCCAACCCCCCTGCCATAAGCAGGGACACCTCACACTAACAATGCAGGCAAGCACATTCAAAGGACTATTGTCAGTGCCGATCGATGCAGTCTTATAATGTAGTTATATAATTAGTGATAAAAACTTGCCATTTCTGGTTGATTCCAGCCAAACCCACCCAAACTTGCTGTGTGCTCAGAGCAGATCTGATGTCTCGATACACCAAAAAACCATCATGACCACAAAACGTGCTCCTTGAGTTTCATCTTTCCCCAATTTCCTGGTGAGAACCGGAGCTTGGGAACAGGAGGAGGGTGACTGGTGGGCAAGGCCATTGGATGCTCACCCCTGCTGTGCTGGGACCTTCCTGGCCAGCTCCTTCAGTAGCCATGAGATAGGAGCAGCCCCCATGGTTGGTTCCCCCATCTCCCGCTTCCCCTCTGCTCCCAGCAGACCCACCCCCATACAGGAATAGAGCCCCAAGTGCTGCTTTTGTCCTTTAGCAAAATGGACAGGGATGTTCTTCAGTCCTAAAAAGAGGAGGGAGAAGGGACTGAAGAGTCTGATACTTTGGAAACTTCTCCTTCCTGCCCCTCAGGGCCACCTTACCTGTGTTTGTTACTCTGCTATGACCACACACAAGAAATCATTCTCTCCCAAGGTGCCTACACATCGACTGTGTATGTAGAGACAAACACCAACCTATCTATCTCCCCTCCACTTCTGTCTTCTTAGATTAAGGAACACGTTATTTTTAAGGCCCTTCTATATAATACACTCTGCATTCATCATTTTTCCTACCAGGTTAGGACCTTCTGTAGCTCTTCCCCCTCCTTGTTTCATTTGGAGCTTTTCCAAATGAGGTCTCCCTTGTTTTTTATACGATGTCACACGAATTCCTTTGTCTCCCCTGAAAATACTCCGACAAATACCATTTGGCACTCTCATGACTCTATTAGAACAATGACTCAGACATTTTACATCCTACTAACACACTCGTGTCTCTGTCTTCCAGGATGATTTCTGATTGAAGAACTCCTAATTTGTAACATCAATTCCTATCAGTCCCCCAGTACCTGACCTTGTGCCCTGTACTACCAAGTATCACCCAGTTTTAATTGCTCTCCTCTTCAATTATATCGTTCTTCCATTTTTAGAGGCTGTACTCGAGAACTTGATCTATAACTCATACTGCTCACAAAGCACATTAATTCTGAGCAGGAGCTGAAGACCAAGAGAAACATTTTCCCCTAACGTTAGCTGGTAGGAACCGATCCCCTTGGTAACATCCCTGTTGTGCATCATTTCCTAACAGCATGGTGCTGCACAGTAACAACAGCCCAATACCTACTGTCAGGAAAAGCAAAGACAAGATGAGAAGCCACAGCTTCAGTGGGGAACAGTGAGTCATTAGGAAGAGCACCACAAATACAAGTCTCTTCTCATCAGTTCCCAGCACCACAGCTCCTGAGCCACAAGTGACTCACCATTGACCAACGTGGTTTGCTGCAGTTGTTCGATTGCACAGATCTCCACTGAACCCTGGGATGTTTTCCTCAGCCCCAGCACCTCTGAGAGCAGAGATCACACCAACTCCTCCCATGTACTCAGAGGTATTGAAGTAAACTGAAGCAGTTCTGAGGACACGCAGGCAGGTTGCCTGGCTGCTGGGTGCGAGCAGCAGCACAGGTCTCTGGAATCTTCCTTGAGGTATGAAACAGTCTTGATTGATCTCAGGAATTCAACAGGATCTTAATGTCCCAAACCATTCGCTTTGGCAGTGGCAGTTCAGCTCACTTTTGTTGCTACGAAGAGCAACGGAGATTGATGACAAAACCTAATCTCAGAAAATATAAAGCTCAATGCAAATTAATGAGCGTCCATAGAAGAAGTAACCAGACCAGGCTTAAATACGAGTGTTAGAAACCTGAAAGCTTTTGTTGTTGCATTCGAACATTCCTTTCACAAATCAGTTGTAAATTATTAGATTTGTTTGATTTACTTCTGTTATGGTGATAACTCTGAGCACCCCTGACACAACCACTGCGCTGTCCTAACACAATGTGCAACCACCACAACCAGGCCAACAAAAGAAACCTTGAGAGGGGCTTGGGACAAGGGCCTGTAGGGCCAGGCCAAGGGGAATGGCTTGAACCTGCCCCAACAGCGCAGACTGAGCTGAGCTCTGAGGCAGAAGCTGTTCCCTGTGAGGGTGCTGAGGCGCTGGCCCAGGGTGATGGCCCAGAGAAGCTGTGGCTGCCCCATCCCTGGCAGTGCTCAAGGCCAGGTTGGACACAGGGGCTTGGAGCAAGCTGCTCCAGTGGAAGGGGTCCCTGCTTGGAGCTGGAGGAGCTTTAAGGTCCCTTCCAACCCAAACCATTCCATGATTCCATAAGCCCATGGAAGTGTGTCTATACACACACGTGTATATTGTGCATCTGTATCTGTGTATATAACCAGGCACACACAAAATACGCAGTTATATTTAGCCTGTACATATCTCTGCTTCCTAAATCTGCCACTGTAATTATGCTATAAGATATTTTTGGCTTTACTGATTCCCTCTTCTCTCCTGTGAGGGTTCTTTCCTCAGCCTGAATATCCTCCTTTGAACACCAACACAAGGGCACAGGTCTTTGATGCATCTTCATTACTAATACAAGAATGAAGTTATATTCAAGCTCCTGAAAACAGTGAAGGTGGAGATGAATATAGGTGAAAATATAGCCTGTACTGATGTGAACTCTGTGTAATACAACTGCCCTAGCCCTTGCAAGGGGAAAAAAATTGGAAAGCAACGCTAGATTTAACCACATGAGCTTTGGTGGAAGGGCAATACACATACATTGTTTTCAATATTGTGCATTTATTTCCCAGTTGAACACAAACCTTTGGGTTTCACTTCTTTTGGGAGCTGCGGTTGGAAGATCCATTGCCTACCAGTACATCTCTTGCAACTAAAGAGCCAGAAAGGGGCACAGGCCCAAAACCAGAGCCAGGACCGGAGCACTCAACCCCGGAGGCTGACTGCCAGCACTGCCGCTGCTGCGTGACTCGGGGTGACTCACCATAATGTTCAAGTTGTTTCCTACAGCGTGGGCAGCACAAACATGACTTCGGTGTTTGCATCCACTGGGAACTTTCATGCAACTGGTTCCAAACAGCTAATGGCTGCAACAAGTTCCCTTCCTGGGCCAGTTAACACCAACCAAAGTGCTCAGTGCCGGAGCTCTCACACATTCAGTACAATCCACTTACCAAACATAGGCAAACAGAGTGCTGTGTCATCTACCTGAGTATCCTGTGCATCAGAGTGCACAGAAAGGCACCACCAGAGCATTCTGTGGTTCCTACAGGAGTGTCCAATGTCCACAGCCATTCCTAAAGGGTGACCTTATAATGAAGTGCAGTTCACAGCTCCAAACCCACCGATGGTATTTGGTAGATGGCTTCAAAAGCATCAACACAGACACTCCCAGCCTAATAAGTATTTCACCACTCGGTAAAAATCTCCTCAGTGTGCCACCGTACAGGAAAACAACACTGCAGTTTGGGTCAGAGGTGAGGCAAAGCCTTGTAAGCTCAAGCTGCAGTTAAGAGAGCAGGAAACAAAGAAGAGCATAACACAGGCATAGAAGCTCTTTATCTGGACTGAGGTGGGAATACTGGGGCAATAATGTGAAGCCCTGATTCACCAAGCCGGAGGCACACACACTCATAACATCTGTCATAAACCTCATTCACTCCTGATTCACCAGCATGATTTTAAAATAGCCAGATATATTTAGTGCCCAGCTGTGCTCTCAGTAACTCCCTATAATGGCAGCTCTAAGAGGAGAATTCCCAGAGAAGCTGTGGCTGCCCCATCCCTGGCAGTGCTCAAGGCCAGGTTGGACACAGGGGCTTGGAGCAAGCTGCTCCAGTGGAAGGGGTCCCTGCCCGTGGGAGCAGGGCTTGGAGCTGGAGGAGCTTTAAGGTCCCTTCCAACCCCAACGTGTGATGCTGTGATTCTATGTGCTCTGATACAGAACTCAAATGTGCAACTGAATGTCTTTTTTTCTTGTAAACTTGAGAAAAGCCTTTCCATGGAGTGTTTCTGTTTCACCACATGCAGCAGATGAGGAGTGCAACTGTAATCACAGGTGGTTGTGCGGAGCCCAGAGATGCTGACAGAGGCACTGGCACTCATGGACACCACTCACACAAGCTAATGCTAAACAACCCACACAGATAAAACTCTGGCAAACAGGCAGAGCTCAGACTGTTGAGGGAGAGGAAGGAAAGGCAGAGGTGCTCACTGGGTGCCTCTATCCTCCTGATTTATGCTCAGGACAATCTCTTCTCAGTGCACAAGCTGAGGCCACTGACCAGCATGGCTTGGAGCAAGCTGCTCTAGTGAAAGGGGTCCTTGCCTGTGGCACGGATTGGAGCTGGAAGAGCTTTAAGGTGCCTTCTAACACAAACCAGGCTGGGATTCCATGATTTCCAAAAGATACATGCGAAGTTCCTTCACTCAAAGTTCTTAGTCTGAGCAGGAGATCAGAGAGGATCTTCACAGGGATAAAGAAAGGACCAAAGACTGGAAAAAATACCAACTTTAAATGAATGGATGGAGGATGGAGGAGGAGGAAGTTGCAACAGTCCGGCTCTGGGCTGGGGCACATGCTGCTTAGTTTGGATATAAAGAACAGAGAAAGGCATGTTGATGGAAAGAGGTTTACAGGCACCAAGTAACTCAGGTCCTGCCAGGTAAGTGTTGATCACTGCCACGAACCTAACTGAGGGCAAGATGGGCCCCTGACAGGACCTGTGGGACTTGTCAGTCTCCTCCCACAGTCCTCTACATGGTTCCTCCCTTAGCAGCATCCTCCTCTTTTCTCATCTCTTCCCAACCAGGTTCAATCCCTATTTAGCAGGACAGAAAACCAAGAATTCCACCTCTCCACCCTGAGAAATGGCTCAAACACAGAATAGTTAAACACTGAAGGACAAACTGCCTCACTCAAACCCCATTCCTGTTAAGGAATTCATCCCCTGAGCCGAATGGCTTCAGCTTGAGTACAGAATGACCAAACCCATCACCAGCTACTCAAGCATGTATTTCAGGAGGGCAGGATCAGAGATGCTACAGAGCTACTGAAGCCCATAAGCCACCACCCTGGGCTCTTACACAGTCATATCACACATTGCTACAGTGAGTAAAGACCAAGTAAATTTTATCCAAACAGAACAAGGTAGTTCTCCAAAAGACAACCCTGGGACTGAGGGGGTAACACAGAGCAAACATATGGAGCTCAGTCAGAATCTCCCCAATACTCTGAACCATTTCACAGGAATTCAAGACAAAACCCCCAGATTTTTCTAATTTGGGCATGAATTAAAGCTTTTATAAAATGTTGGAAGTCATTTGCTTTATTGCCCAGAGATTTCCAAATATGTCTAGGTGTTCAGAGGACCCTGAATCCTGTATCAATAATGATCTCTAATGAAACCATAGAAGAGAGACAATAAACTACTGAGTTTATGGAAGAGGACTGTGAAGATCTACAGGCTCAACATACAAGTACTTTCAGTATGTGAACAATACCTGCAAGCCTAGGAGTATCTTCTGAGGAGAAGGGAGTGCTGACAGAAACCAGGAGCATCCTGCAAGGTTTCCATCTGAAGAGGACGTGCATCTCCAGCCCAGCAGCATCCACCCTGGCAGCACCGGTTTAAATGTGTGGTCTGCTTGCCAGAGGGAAGCAGAGAGATCCGCACAATGGTTTATGAACGATGCCTCCCTAGTTGTCTGTCAGGAAGTGTTGGGAACACAATGACAGATTTGGACATGGTTTGGAGGCCTCAAACTTAGGACAACCAATACACCGATGGGAGGCTCTCCTTTTTGAAGCATGATGCATTGAAGACAAACACTCTGGAGACGTTTGCTCTGGTTAGAGAGTTACCCTTCAGCCAAGCATAGCCTGCATTCACTTCCTCTGATATCCTTATAACTTGAGAACATTTTGCATTCAGTTACTATGGATACATTTGACAACAATCTCGACTGATGATTGAGTATGAAATACAGCAAAATTAGAGCTGTGGTGAACACAAAGCACATCTAATTCCTGTTTATGGCAAACTGCTAAATGTTTCCTTAAAAAATCCTTTATACATAGACTTGACGGCACAGAACAGGGGAGAAAATATCATCTGCTTTCCAGTAACTTTTTGTTCAACATCTTTACAGTAATACTAGAGAGCAGGAGTTACTTGGAACAGTCTCACAATACATTTCACATCTATTTAACAACCAAACTATAATATTATTATTTATTTGCCTTCCTTTCCGTGCCTTTTCTTGCATTAGAACTGCAAAACAAGCTACCAACCTAATCAGGTTTTCTCATTCATGATACATCTAATACATTATTGGGTAAGGAAGGAAGCCATTAAGTACACAGCTGAACCTGTACCACTGTTTTGTACAGACTGTACAGTATATTCTGACTTACATTACTGCACTTGTTTTCCTAACTGCAGATGGTTCATGGGGGTTGGTCTTTTTTCTCAAGTAACAAGCAATAGGATGAGAGGAAATGGCCTCAAATTTAAGGCACCAGGGGAGGTTTAGACTGGTTAATTTGAGACATTTCTATCCCAAAAGGGTGCTCAGGCATTGGAACAGGCTGCCCAGGGCAGTGGTGGAGTCCCCATCCCTGGAGGGTTTTAAAAGACACGTAGATGTGGCACTTAGGGACATAGTTTAATGGTGGACTTGGCAGTGCTGGAGAATGGCTGGACTTGAGCTTAAAGGTCCTTTCCAACCTGAACAATTCTGGGATTGTAGGCACAGCTTTCTTGTCATGATTTTCAGTCTCTTATTGACTAAGAACATAAACCAGGCTGGTATTCAACACCTCCCTGTTTCCCTGTAAAGGCTGAATGCCGTTCCAGTGCTGCTTTAGCTCCACCTGCCCCATTCCCAGCTCTGCATTGCCCATGGCCTCACCACTCTCCTACAACCTCCCACGCTCAGCCCTCATCTTTCCAGGCCCTTTCCAGTATGTAAAAAGATGCTGCTTTAGATGCTTTTCATACAAAGGGTCAAATTCACCCTGACAAGGAAGCAGATGTACTATTACTCTGTAACATGTACTAACTCCATCCTTTCCATTACACTGTGCACCTTTCTTCACTTACAGAGAACAAAAGATGCCCAGAAATGCATCCATCTCCCATTTTTGTCCCAGCTGATGCAAAAATGACCTTGTCAACTTTCTTCCTCTGCTCCATAACACAGCTGTCCCTTCCATCTGGCACTTTCAAGCATATCAACTGCATAAGCAAACCCTTTGATTTCCGGTTGATCTCAGCAGCGTATATCCTGGGCTGCATCCAAAGGAGCGTGCCCAGCAGGGCCAAGGAGCTGATCCTGCCCCTCTGCTCTGCTCTCATGAGACCTCCCCTGGAGCATTGGGGGCAGTTCTGGTGTCCTCAACATCAAAAGGCCATGGAGCTGTTGGAACAAGGCCAGAGGAGGCCATGAGGATGAGCAGGGACTGGAGCATCTCCCATACGAAGACAGGCTGGGAAAGTTGGGGCTGTTCAGCCTGGGGAAGAGAAGGCTGCGTGGAGACCTCAGAGCAGCTTCCAGTGTCTGAAGGGGGCCTATAGGGATGCTGGGGAGGGGCTCTTCATTAGGGACTGCAGTGACAGGACAAGGGGGAACGGGTTCAAACTGAAACAGGGGCGGTTTGGATTTGAGCTAAGGAAGAAATTCTTTGCTGTGAGGGTGCTGAGGCACTGGAATGGGTTGCCCAGGGAAGCTGTGAGTGCTCCATCCCTGGCAGTGTTCAAGGCCAGGTTGGATGAAGCCTTGGGTGCCATGGTTTAGTGTGAGGTGTCCCTGCTCATGGCAGGGGGGTTGGAACTGGATGATCTTAAGGTCCCTTCCAACCCTAACAGTTCTATGGTTCTATAGCAAAGTTTCAGCCATAGCAAAGAGCAGAGAACAAACACGTCTCCAAGTAACGCTTCCCTTGGTGACATGAATCAAAGCACCTCCTCACTGTCAGGATCAGGGAGTGGGAAAAGTCACACACTCAGCCACCTTAACACACTAAAGTGCTAGTGAAAGCAGAGGCTACTGTGCTTAGGTATGAATATTCCAAACACTTGTAAAACTTGGCAAAATTTGCCTGTTAAACACCATCTATCCCAGAAAAAACCCACCCCAAATTATCAGTAGCAATGACACATTCCCTATTGTGCTTCCACTGAATTCAGCAACAGCTCTGTTATCAACTTCAATGGGATGAGATTTAGTCTAGAAAGATGAAGATATTCTGTTTGATCAAAAACTGTTCTGTTGTGGAATCCCAACTCCCCAACCCTAGCGCACACACATCCATTTATTCCAAGCAGCACCTTCTGCATGCAAAGACTGTAACTCCCTGCCAAGAGAGACTGATGTTCCCGAGGCAGTCAGATAACATGAATATATACAGTGTGGATACAACCTTCTCAGTGATAAAAGACCTCAAAGGCTGCAATTCTGCTGTCCTGAACAGGTCTAATTTCTAAACACAGATGAACACTTTGATACCAGATTGAAGCGTTTTTGTCTGGTTTTCAATAGAGTAAATGTACTCAGAATGGAGGAAAGAAAAGTTTATACAAAAAAAGAGAAGTGTTTTAAGCAGATATAAAGAATATTGCCTTTAAAAATAGCTTTCCTTTGAGAAAGGGAAGAGCTGTGGATAAATCCCACGGGAAGTAGTGAAAATGTCACTATATCCCATTAGAGGTAAAATGCCTGAGTAGGAGCTTTTGAGAACTGCATGCTTGCTAAAAAAGTACCCTTTTAAATGAGCTAAATAATATGCACTGCAGTATTCGCACAAATACAGCCTATTGCCACCACAAGCCTCATTTAAAATGGAGACATATACCTCTCATTCCTAACAGCCCCCAAATCCCTGGGCATGCTTTCACTGGATAGGATCCAGATACAGAAAACAGCCATGTAACACCAGTCAGAGCACATAACACTGCTTGCTGTGTGCAGGGCAACATCCCACATTCAGCATGGGAAGTGGACAGATTCATTTTTCATTTCTTTACTGTTTCCTTTTCAAAATATCATTTAAATGTTGGTTATATTACAGCAACAGAACACAGCATCAAAAATGAGTGCCAAACGGGCATTTCTTCCATGCTCTGATACCCAGGTCCCTACACAGAACTGCAACCCACCCAATACATCCAGCTTCTGTACACATCATCTGAGGAGTTTGTCCTGCTAATACACTGAGTGCGTTCAATACATCAGATTCCTTCTTGATAAAGAAAATGCATCACATTATCATTGACCAGGGTTATCTCTTGGTGTTTTGCATGTCTGTTCACATCTCAGTTTGAAATGGCATGTCATAGATTTTGGATACCGAGTTACAGCCAGCTAATGTAAATGTACCAGTGCCCATCTTCCACCGTATGCTTGCTTTTTGCTAAAAACCTTCAGCAGAATGGCTTTAAACCATGGAAAAAATAACTCTTCACAGAAACAACGTCACTTCATTGCTGACAGTACAAATGTTTCGCCCTTTGGGAATTCCAGGTGGAAGAGATGTATGTGATTATTCAGCCACTTACTTTGGTAGGGTTTTCAAGTGATTTTCTCTTAACTCCAAAATTCGCAATTTGACAAGTCTGAAATAGGATAGAAAAGAATTAGTTCATCCAATGAATTAGTTCAGGGACCCTTAAGAATGAGCTCAAACTACTTCTTACAACAAAGAGAGAGGCTGCTTAATGCACAAGAGTGAGACGTCTGGGTATTGTGGGGTTGAATAGGGTCAAAATGCATTCAGAACCAAATAGCTTCATGCCAGGTCAGGCAGCTCCCGATAAGGATGTTATCTGTCTTCACCCGATCGCTTCTGAAAGCCTTTGAAACATATCAGGATTTCACAGGAATTCTAAACTATTTTTAGTCAGTATTCCAACAGGCAAACATAGTAAAAGTTTCTCTCAAACATTTCCAGATGTGGGGAGGGATAAAAAGCAAATCCCATTCAGCTCACAGCTTCTGCAGGTTTTGAGCACTGAATTCTATGGCTCCACACAGGGAGACCAATCTACAGAACACATCTCCCCTCAGTTTGCTGTATTTCAAACAGGAGCAAGACGTGTGCTCAAGTGCTGGCATGAATTAGGACCTGCACTTCACAATCCCATGTCACTGTGCAAACTCTAACTGGCAATATTATTTAAGCCACAGCAATAAATCTCATGAAGTAGAATAATGGAGAGGAAGGAGGACAGTGAGTTTCAGCAATTCATGACTCCTCCCCGTCATATCACTTGATCTCTACAGTCCAGGTCCTATAATGCCAGAAGTGCAAACATGTGGCTGTGAGAGGAGTCTGTAAGGCCTTTAGATAGTTCTCTGTCCAGTTCTCTGTCTATAAAGCTTTAGATAGTTCTCTGTCCAGTTCTCTGTCTATAAAGCTTTAGATAGTTCTCTGTCCAGCCCAACACCAGTTTCCTGTTTCATGGAGCCTCATGCTCTTCTAGAAAACTATGATTTTACTTTGTCCTACCAAATAAAGCAGAAAACATTTCATGTCCTCACTGTGCTTAACCAGGACTAAGAACTTCCAATGGGAAATGTGAAAAGCCATTTACATGCTGCTTGGTAGCACTGTTCCTGACTATTCGCATGGCTAAACGAGACCGTAACAGAGCAACTGAGTCTTACTGTACTAGAAGATACGAAGAAAGCACTAAAATATGGAGAAGAGCAAGAGGGGAGATGCAGGTAAAGAGCTAATCAAAGAAAAGCGATGTCTGTCTGCTAATGTGGGAAGTTCTGAAAATATGAGCAGGTTTTGGAAATGCAAGATACCAGATAGATAAAATAGAAGCAAAATAATCATCAAGGAACTATCATCATTTTGTGTAGGTAAATTACGCGTTTGTGAAGGAAAACCAAGAAGTTAGTGCATTCTGCCAGGAGGTTTAAAATGTGAGGCATGTTCTGAAGCACAGAGATCATTAGACAAAGCAAGAGCATGGCTTCAGAAGAGCATAATGGATATAGACACCCCAGACCTGATAAATTGAGGGTGTTTCCTATTCCATCTGGAACCAGATGATCTGAAGATCCTTTCCGACCCTAACTGTTCTATTGAACATACTGTGTGACTCCAAACCCCAGGAGCAGCCTGTCGAGGATTTACTCCTCAAATGCAAACAGTGACAATTTCTCCTCCTCCTTCAAGCAGCATTTTCTAATGGTCATTGCAGCCTAAAGCCAGACGCAGCTCAGGTCAGCGACAGCCCCATCAAGGGAGTGCTGATAAAGCAGCACTTTCTCGGTGCCTGAGCAGACCAGTGTGACTTCCAACACAGATCCTGCCACCTCTGTGTTCATTTGGGAGGGCAGAGTTGATGTTCCCAGTTGAACAATGACACACACATACAGGTGCTGGGTGGACCATGGAAAAATACTGGGGGAATTCTGCAACACCACCATGGATTTCCTCTGCTAATCCTTTGTCTTCTATCTGCCCGACTGAATGATCACTGCCATTTGGCTGTGGCAAATTGTGTTAACTCTGATTTCCTCCCCTTACTTTGTCCTTATCTAACACTTTCTGGCTCAGCTTCTGCTGCATTTATTTTTACCCTCATTCCCCAGCCTTTCTGCTCTGCTGTCTTTTGAATCTCCTCTCTGTTCCGGCTTTCACATTTTATCTTTGGCTACTCAACCACGTTCAGTCGTTTCTTTCTTTCCTCCTGACTCTCACAACATTTTCCTTCCATTCAGTTTTCAACAGGCATAAACCACATTGTTCCTTCTGCCCTTGACACGATGTAATAATACATTTGATCAAGGACAGGCCTCCTCTTCAATTTCTCTCTCTTCTCACCTTTTCCCTAATCCACCAAACTGCACCGCTTCATGATGGGATTCCTGCTGACACAGCATCCTCTCTAAAGACAATCATTCATCAAAACAGAGCTGGAAAACCAAAATCTTCTCGTTTTTTAGTTTAGCTTTGGTTTTGAAAAGAATACAGCTTTAAAATGGTCCCTTAAAGCTTCAACTGGGTTCATATGAAAGAGCAACGCGCTCTGATGACTAATTCTTACCTTCCAAAGTTAGCTGGAAGAAACTCCAAAAAGGCATCGTTTAGATAGAGCTGGGTCAAATTTAGAAGTTGTGTGAAGCCATCTGGCAGCCTAAAAAACAGTTAAAAGCTTAATGCTCCCACCAAAGTTGCTATGGAAATGACAACAATGTATATTTAGAAAGATGACTCTCTCACACCTTCTTTTTCTACCTAAATTCTCAAGCAGAACTCATTACAGACAGCATTTTTGCCCACTTTCATCTCTTCCACTCTGCTATAACCACATGGAATGCAAACACCTTGCACAATCAAGTTCCATCAGCCTTTCCTCCCTTCCCAGCTGAGGGGTTTAAGTCAAAGGTGCTTTCTTTCTATCTCTTTTTTTTTTTAACTGAGACAGTAAAATATCACCCTTTTATCTCCCTCGCTCCAGTTTATAAATCATGGGATTGCAGCACAAAGGTTTGGTTATTATTATGGGAAGCTTTCTGAAGGAATAAGGGTTGCTAAGGTCCCAACCAGGAGATGAGGGGATGTGGGATGCAGCCTGCTTTACTTCCCAAGCACGTAAGGCACCAGCCCCTGTGCTCAAAAGGCTCCCTCCCATGGGCTGCTTTGCCAATGCATTCTTTACGCCGTGGAAAGACACCACATTTGTTCCATGGCACAGAGACCTTTTCATAGATGCATCAACACTGATGTATTAAACCAATTAAATAACTTGGGTTAGTCCTGCAAATGAACTTGATATGATGCCTTTACACTGAAGGTCACTTGGCAATAAGTTCTGCAGTTGCAGGATACAAGCACAAAGTATCGATACTCACTTGGAGACCGGATTGACACTGGCTTCAATGATTGTTAAACATTTACAACATTTAATATTCTCTGGAAAATCTTGAATCCCTGAAAAAAAATATTGAAAGGGTTGTCATGCACACATAAAAAACCTGTTTAACTTGTTTTGTTCATAAATCATTTGGCATTTTCAGATCAACTTAGGCTATAACAGGAAGAACACATATGGTTTAGTATTATAGTGTAAAAGATGATACTTAAGCACTGAATAAATACACCAGAGCAGATATTATGCCTTGTATAAAACTATTATGCTAATGCTTGATTTATATAACCTTCTAGAATTAACCAGTGATGTCATCTGCACGGAGACTTGTGCCTTTCATTTCTTTCCAAACTGTTTTCCTCCTTTGCCTCCTTCTCTTTGCTGGAGAACATGAATACATTCCTGAGAGCCTCCAGGCCCAGACCAAGAGGGAGTCCTTCACAGTTGGAGTGCCTAAGCCTCAATTTCCAGACAGACACTGAAGTTCAGCCAGGCAAAGGCTTTTAGGCTCATCAATATAACGGGATAGAATGTAAATGCCTAATTTGGGAACGCACTCAGCAAACTAATTGCTGCCTATATAAATCCTGGCAGTTGTTCACCTGCAGCCTCATAGGCTTAAGTACATCACACAATAGCCCAGAAAGTGCTAGGCCACTTTGGAGAGTGGAATGGGCCATAAGTGTACTGAAAAATGGTCTCCCACTCCTATTTGGAATGGTGCTTGGGGATCCTTCCTGTTTGCAATGTTCATCAGTCACAAACCATCACAGCATAAAGCAAACTCTACTCTTTCCATTTAGAGAAAAGTATATGAGGTAGATATCAGCCAGACTTCTCAAAAGTGCCAGACAGGGGAATGATGCATAATCTGCAATAGGAGCAAGTTTCTAGAGCCCAAGTTTATGAGCCATTAGGAACTAAAACCTCACAGTCATTACAACCCCTTCAATACTTTCAATCTCTTACCATTTTTACTGATATCAAGTTCTCGGAGATTCACCAAGCTGGCAATAGTGGTTGGCAGGCTGGAAAGGTCGTTGTCTGGGATGCTCAGCTTGCGGAGAGCTTGACAGTTGAACAGTTGCTGCAACACAAGAGATGCTTTACAGTGATTCAGGAAAAGGAGCAGTTTGGGATCAATATTTATACACAGAAGCAAGGAATATCACAAACCTACGTTTGGTCCGTAAGAATTCAATAGTCAGAAAGTAGTGTGAAAAGCCATTATTTGAGAAGACGTTCTGGCAGGCTGCTCAGTATCAGAAACAGCACAAACACAATTGGAAGGAGTAAGCAGCAAAGCAGTTGATTGACAGCAGGAATGATCAGAAAGAGCTTTCTGTCAAAAACTCGCACTCACTGCAATCAATATTTGCAGGTACATATTTTGTGTGTGACAAACGAAATCAAACCCTGATGTGTCCTGCAGTAAATTAAAATACTGGATTTCACAATTCCATTTCATGATAGATTTTAAAGTATTTTGACTGCATGCAGAAGAAATTTGCTCTCTTTAAGAAACAGAATGCTTTGACATTCCCAAGGTGTCCTTCAAATCTCCCCAAAACTCAGGACTTCATTCTAACTTTCATTCAAACTCAGATTCAATTCCCACTGCAAAACCAAACTCTTCTTTCAACCTAAAGTAATCAATAAATGATGCTGAAAGCATGAATTTCCCATGGCTCTTTCTTCATGAAACACCCCTCTCATGCACCACCTCCCACATGGGAAAATGAATGAAACCACCACGTTAGGAGGAAGCAGCCATGAAGAAGGGTTTCAGATTTAGGCACATCTCAAGGCCAGGTCAGAGGTGCCACAAATGGACAACAAACAGATGTATCTTTCAGATCAAGTAGCCAATAGGTTCTTCAAGCCCGGTGCTGGCAGGTACAAGAGAATGCCCAGAGAAGCTGTGGCTGCCCCATCCCTGGCTGTGCTCAAGGCCAGGTTGGACACAGGGGCTTGGAGCAAGCTGCTCCAGTGGAAGGGGTCCCTGCCTGTGGCAGGGGTTGGAGCTGGGTGAGCTTTAAGGTCCCTTCTAACCCAAACCATCCCAGGATTCTATGATATAACTGCTTGACTCCACATTCCCCAGCAACAGTCCTGTGGGAAATAGACTGCCACCACACCAGGCTGCAGGAAAGACCTGCTCAACATTTCCCACTCTGTGGCTTTGGGCTCCAAAAGCGTTCTGCTTTTCAAGAGTTAAAAGTTACCAAACCCTGCAGGACCTTCTGCAAAACTGGATTCACAAATGGCACCAGGAAATCCAGTGCATTCCAGGCAACAACAACTTTGATGATCCAAGGACTGGGAAGCCATTTAAGGACAGGCTGAGAGAGCTGGGCTGGGTCAGCCTGAAGAAGAGAAGGCTCCTTAAGGGGAGACCTAAGAGCAGGTCCAGTGCCTAAAGAGTGGCTATAAGAAGATGGGGACTCCCTTTTGATGAGGAGTCCCATTGGAAAGACAAGGAATGATGGGCACAGGTTACTCCTGGAGAGATTCTGGCTGGACACAAGAGGAAAATTTTTCCTAGTGAGAGCAACCAACCATAGGAATAATCTCCATGTGGTGGATCCCCCAACCTTGGACACTGTTAAGACTCAGCTGCACAGGTGCTGGGACATCTAGTTCAGGTCATGCTTTGCTAGAAAGGTTGGGCCAGATGATCCTTGAGGTTCTTTCCAGCCTGGGATTCTATGAGTCTGTGAAATTCTCTTTGCAGGTATCTCATTAGGGCTCTTGAAATGCAAGTGCTGTGCTTACACCAGATTGAGCCTTTCTTTCAGACTTCTCTATCAGAACAAAGTCTATATACTCAGCTCCAGGCTATTTGAGAAGGCATCATGATTTCATTGCCTAGATGAAAAACCCAGCCAAGTATCTGGAGAGGAGAAAATTAACACACAAATGTCATGCAAATGCCAACCTGACCCTTCACTTTAAGCAAATTTTAGATCATTTTGAAAGTGCATTTTTCTGTCAAAACTTTCTATGGTAATCCTTTAGGGAATCCTGCTCGTCCTTCCCCTTAATCCATCCTCAGAAAACTGAGAGGAAACCATATGAATTAACAGTGCCCAGAATGAGAAGCCCCACACCACAGTGGCTATCAACTGCCACCAAACACAAAGGGAAACACATCATTTTGGACATGACTGGAAAGGAATCTAATTAATAGGCTCTTGGGTTGGCTCTTGGAAGTTTCCAGCCATATTACTGCAGGAGAAGCTGTAGACCAGAGTAACACTCAGCATGGGGAACCTTCACAATATTGGTACATATAGAAACCATACCATGCTATTGTACCTGGAAAATTCAATTCCCAGGGCATGTCCCCAGCCGTTCCCCTGGAGAATTCATCCTTTAAAAGACAAGAAAGGGCTGGAGCTGTTCTGGCAATACCTGAACAGATACAAGGCTTTGGAGCTGCTGCATGAAGCATAATAAAAGATATTCCCCCTGGAGTAACTCTGTGATGTACTCTTGTACCAGGATCAATAGAAGTGTGAATACAGGCAAGCAGCCCCAGAATTGGACACTTCTTTTTGCCCACTGCCTTTTCAAAAGGTGCCTGTCTCAATTTCTAGTGCTTTCTGGCTTTGCATCATGCCTCTGCTGTAATCCTCGCACTGTGCCTCCCTGTTCTGCTGTTCGTTCTTTCTTTCGGGATGGAAACCCAGTGGTGCCAATAGAGCTGTGCGTTCTAAGGACGAGCTGTCATTCTGAGCATCTCAGGGTCCTGACTGACCAGCACCAGATGCCGTTGGCTTCCAGGGCCACTGGAAAATAGAATGAAATCTGTGCTCCTTACTTCCCATAGGCATGGCTGTGAAATGGACTGGCTCATGTTCTGGGGGAATCTGATGTCAGGAGTACAAAGAAATAACACTTCCTAGCTTTGCAGAACACAAACATGACTTCTTAGTGACAGATTTAGAGGAAGAATTCAATGCCTTTAATGGAAACTATAACTTACATCGCAAATGCAATGCAAAAGAGTAACGTTTGAATTTATAATACCTACCCACCTACATGAGCTATACATTAGCATTTACCTCACCACCTTCTTTACGTTGGTTGTATTTTGTTCTCAGTGGGACATTTAAGCATTAAGATGTAGCCTCAAACTGCAGGAGCATATTATCTTACCAACACGTGAGATGGCAAAAGACAGTGGTGGCTATTTCTAGAGTTTGCTGTTGGAGACAGACAAGTTTTTCCTTAGGCATTACCAAGCAAACTAATTTTGTCCCTTACAAAGTAGTCCAAGTCTTTATAAGGGAAAGCTGCTGGGGAAAATCTCCATCGCATTCATGTTTTTCTGCATATTGGTTGCCAGTGAGTCCACCTTCATCAAAACCAATGTTCACTTCTATTAGTCACTGATTCATGTGGCTCATACAAATAGGGGCAGATTTGCAGCAGCAGCCCAAGATAATGAACTCAAAGGCACATAAAGTAACAGACTTGGCTCGATTTAGGGGAAAATAAAGAAGTAGAATTATCTAACAATCCTATAAATCCTTAAAAGAAAATAAAGATACTAGAAATGGGGAACGGGAACTAGAAATCCATTTCTAATGAAGACAGAATGGAAATACCCCCAATATCGCTATGATACATAAAACTTAAGGTAAAAGAGTAAAGAAAATGCAAGCAGAATGACTTCAATCTGATTAATACAAAACAATGCACTGGTTACTAGAGCATGATGCAGCAGTGGAAGTAAGTTGGGTAGATCAGGACTTAATGGAGGTTTCTGCCTGTGCTGTTTTCATTCAATTTTTAAACATGATCAAGCATCCTGCTGAGAGGGTTTCAAAGGAATTTTGTAACTTCAGAGGGCCCACAGTTTTGGTAAAGAACAGGAAAATTGCCCACACAGATCTCCTCTGGGTGAAGTGATCTGAATTCACGTTTAGAGAGAGGAAAGTTCAGCCTACGGTAGATCGCAGCATGTTAATGTTCAGTCATACCGTGCCATTTTAAGGAAAGCCTGGAATCTTCTCTCCTAGCACGTCAACTCAGCAGTGAAAAAGAGTCCAGAGACACGCAGCAAAAAGATTTGAAGCAGAAAATTTGATAAAGAAATTATTTGAACTGTTTAATTTATGGTCAGGATTAACAGCAGCCTAAGACAAAATATTGAGTGGTGATAAGAAAGCAAATTAACATGGTCACTAATCAGCCCTTAGACAAGGCCAAGACCGTGTCAGATGATGCATTCACTTCAGAGGACTTCTTCAATGCGTAGTATTTGCTTCAAAATATTATTTATAGCAAAGAAAAATGAGGAAAGAGAGGTGCCAAAATAGAGTCCTATATGTTTAGATCTCCTCAAGGTATGCATTCGTGTGCTGTTGTGTTGCACAAACCACCAATACAAAGGAGATGATAGCACGATGCAACATGAAGGTTTCCTTTCTGTTGTGACTGACACTGACACCTACCATCCGCACCCCAGTGTCACAGTTTTGGACCCCTTTCCTTTGGGCCCTCTGCTTTGCCATACAGAGTTACAGCATATTGCTCTTGTTCAGTGCTCTGATGTATTTGTCTTCTTTTATGCACAGCCATTTAGTTTGAATGCTGTAGTATGTGTATTTTCAAGAGACTCAAAGCAAATACACCCCAAAGCCCTGGCTAAATTTAACACTTTATATGTTCTTCAGTCAGATTCTTCGGTAGCACAATTAAAATACACAAAGTTAACAATAGATGATTATTAAGAGAAATTGTCCTCATTGTGGTGGGCATCATTTTACTCCCATTTCATACTTATGGGACAGAGGAAATACCTGGTTCTCTGTTGTCCTTTCTAGGAGCAGGAGAGATGAAGCAGCTCTCCATGTCTTTTGTGACCCTTAGAAGATTGCAGCTACCCTGTCTTACCATCTGTAAAGAATTTCTTGATGGAATGAGCAATCTTAAACGAGCCATCATATCCGAGTAAAGGGACTCCATGTAATGGAAAAAAGATGTTTGCTACGTTTGTAAATGGAGTTCAGATAAAGCCTCTCTGCAGCCTCCGTAAGAAATACATTGAGAGATGCTGAAGAATGGATTGCAGTGGAACAATGTTTAATTAAAGACTTGTAAGCACCTTTCAGTACTGCTGAGAAAAATTCAATTAAGGAATGGATTACATTACTTCATGCTTCATTATGGAGCTTGCACCTACTCGTAATTGATTTTCCCCTACCCTGCCCTCCTTTGTTTCCACAACACTGAAGTTACAGTAACTTTTAATTCCTCATAGTAAACATTAATCAGCAGAAGAGCAGATTTCAAGATTCCCTATAAGAAGTTTTGCACAGGAAGGATTACTTCAGTAATCTCATTGCAGAGCCTCCTTTGCAGTTACAGCAACACCAGCCACTGGCATTCCTCCCACAAAGATAAAGCGCTTATCCTGATGAGGAAATTGCTTTCCAATGCGGTGCTACAGAGGATCCAAATGTGAGATCAGCACACCCTGCTCGAGGTCTGCAACGCCACGCTAATCACTTGCACTGCAGAAAGTCCTTTGCCTGAACAACTGCTAATTCCCCATGTTAAGGCTTCGCTGGCTGCTCCCTGTTTTAGTGCCCTGAAGTGAGGAGGAGGAGGTGGCCCCACTCCTCCCCAGGCAGCACCACCTCTGAGGTCACTGCCTCGGCTGTTTGGGCTCTTCAGAGGGCAGAAAACGCCTTCTAAAACCAGACCTGAATCTCGAGTTGCTAACCAGGACTTCCAAAGCAAGCAGATCTGTTGGCCAAGGGCAAGCCCTGTCTCCGAGCGGAAGCACATGCTGCACACACATTGAAGCACACAACTTTGCCATCTGCACTGCAGGCACAGCACCCATTACCTTAGGTAGCTCTTCAATCTGATTGGCATCTAGGTAAAGCTCCTCTAGTGTCCGTTCAAAGCTGAACACCTCCTTTGGCACCTGCTGTAGGCCACAGTGAGAGTAATCCAACACGGAGACGATTTCTTCCTCCCCACGGAAACATCGGCAGGGCACGAGGCGGCCGATGATCTTCCTTTTGGTTGTCATCTCCAAGCAGCATACTGGGGGAAAAGGGGAGAAACACTTTTCTGAAAGGATCCACATTCTGGGGACTATTTCTTTCGAGTCACTACCAAGATTGCAGTCCATTAAATACAGCTTTTCCTGAGGGATAATTCCTGCAGCCTGCATTTCTTGTTCTAACTTATTACAACACACAAAAAAAGCAAGATTTGCCAAAGTAATCACAAAACCCACACTCAAGACATCATCCCTCCCTGTATGCTGGGACAGCAGAGAATACGCCAAGCCCATCCACAACTGTTGCTTCCTTTAATGATGAAAATTAGGTGTGTAAATCTGACACATATGAACATAGATCCGACATGTATGAGCAAGGTTCTGCAGCTGGGCCGGGGCAATCCAAGCACCAACACCGGCTGGGGGAGATGGAAGGAGCAGCCCTGAGGAGAAGGACCTGGGGGTGCTGGGTGAGGAGAGCTCCCCATGACCCAGCTTCAGTGAGCACCTAAGCCCAGAACCCCCCCGTGTGCTGGGTGCACCCCCAGAGCGTGAGCAGCAGCTCAAGGAGGGGATCCTGCCCCCCTGCAGCCCTGCTCCAGCTCTGGAGCAGCAGCACAAGAGGGACGTGGAGCTGTTGGAGCGAGGGCAGAGGAGGCCATGGAGCTGCTGCGAGGGCTGGAGCAGCTCTGCTCTGGAGACTCTTTTCAACCACACCACTAAAGAAAAGGGTGTGAAAACTGAACTGGCCACAAACGCAGAACAGAAGCAACCCACCCAGGCAGTTTCTCTGTCATTCCTGCTTCGCTTCTATCACCGTAGTCCGCTGGTAACTCAGATAAGAGACAAGCAAAGTGCCACTAGTTTTTCTGCAGTAAAAGGAACACCTGGGAAGCATCAGAACAAGCTGTTCCCTACTACATCTAATCCAGGTGCCGAGATCTGTGCACCTTCCCTGTGCACAGCTTGCACCGGCACCTGTGACAAGTCACACTTCACACAAGTGTATCTCACTATTTTCCACTGGGATAAAACCACCTTGAGGATACACCCAAACCCCAGGGTTTGTGCCCGTCAAAGAGCCTCTTAGTCAGGAGTAGGTACTGACATTTTCAGAAGCTATTTTAACATGATTATAGATAAAAGAGGCTCTTCCGAAGCACATCACCACGAAGCCAGGAGGGGATAAACCTTCAGCTCCCCTTTTATAAACCACTAATAAGGTTTTGAGTTACATTTGTAAAGAGCATGTGTAAAATCAGCCCAAGCAAAGCAAACTAAAGCTCATCTGGATGCCAACAGATAATTCATACTGCTGAAGCAATTATTAATCCGAAACTTGGTCAGAAAATACTCTATTCATGGATCTCTGACTTCTTTCATCACACATTTTGGAGGTAAATAAAATGCTCATTTCCATGTTTCAGTTTTCCTAGCACCTACCTCCAATAACCCCAATGGGATGAGCACACAAACACAGTCACACAAACAGGGGGTGTTCATGTTTTCACGCAGAGGCACGCTGGGATGTTGAAAGGACAGCAGTGAACCCGAGTGCAGCTGGTTTTCACCCAGCAGTGCCAAGGACAGGCTTTCTGCTGCCTCCTGTTGGCCTAAGGGCAAAGCTTAAAGCAGAGAAAAGGATGGAGGAATTCTGTGATTCATCCCGAGCAGGTTGGGGGTGTAATGTGAAAGCTGTACCTTAACCACAGTCAGCTGATGCACTGAGAGCACCTGCATAATGCACGTCCCTAAACTGCTACGTATGTAAAACCAGAACACTCACAGCTATGGAAAAAGCAGCAATTCCTTCACCTGCACTGAATTACAAATCCTAAAAGCTTTCTTTCGATTCAGTGGTATAGACGCTGCAGAACACAGCAGCGACACAGGTAACATGGAAGGATGCCATACACCATTCAAATCCACTGTGAGCTTTGATTTAAGTGTTCTTCCAGTTCCGACCCCAGGAACACTTGATCCCCAGTCAGGTTTCACACCCAGCACTGTAACTGGATGCGGCTCCGTGGTCAGCACCCAAAATTCCCATGCTAAAGGAATGTTTATTGTAACATTACCCCTAATTTTCTGCTGGGAACAAGCCTCTTCAGCTCCCATCTGTTGCTCCATGTCAAACATGCTTCGGAGGAAATGGCCTTTAGCATCTTCTCAACTTCCAAATATGTTGCCTTTGTCACTTTCCATACAAGGCAAAGCCCTAGAGCTCTGTTCCAAAGCAAGTCCAGCAGGGAATGCCCATCACACCAAAAGTGCTCCTGGCTTCCTCTCACAGCAGGGGTTTTGATGGCTGCTGTGTTATCTGCCTCCACCTCTTTCACACTGTGCCTGCTCCCACTACCACAGCACATCACATGCAGTCAGCACCCCTGGTCTCGGTCTGTGTTTGGATGTTGAAAGTGGCTTTGTCCATCACCACTTGAAGTTATCCACCCTGCACCATGTTCTACCTGGCTTCAGCATCAGCGGCAGCCACAGCCACTGCTGGCTGCAGCAAACCTCCAGGGGAAGCAGCAGGGGCAGGAGGCAGAGCAGTGACAAGAGGAAAGGTGTCACCATCACAGGGCTGCTGATACGGTGTTCCCTGGATGGGCTGCCCAGCCCAGGCTGCCCGGCTGGTGCCCCCTTCCAGAGGGAGCACCTCAGTGTGTTCCTGGGCCCTATTCCCTCAGGAAATGCCTTGGGGAAGGCAGCACAGACCCTGCACAGCTCCTCCACCTCACCAGTACTTCCAGAATCCAAGCAGAGGCTGGAGGAGGTGCAGCACCATCACTGACACCAACCTGCTCTGCATCCTCACCTCCAGGAACCCCCCAGATAGCTCCCTGGAGTGGACAAGATGGAACCAGATGAGAACTGTCAAAGCTCTGGTCACAGAACACGCTCTGCCCAAGCCAAATGAAGCTACCTGCTGAGCTGCACGGCTCCTGCATCAAGCACAGAGCCCAGCATCTGCAACTGCCTGCCTCAAACCTTGACACGATAAAAGCAAATGCCCTTGGAATATCAAATGATTTGTAGCTTCTCAAACCATGTAAAGGTAATGAACAACTGAGCAGTGACAGGAGCTTCAGCAGCTCCTCACAACGTGCTTCCCACAGGCATTACAAAGCATTTGGCTCTGCATTATTCTCCTCTCCTGTAGGCACAGACACAGAGCAAACCCCACGCTTCATTTCAGTAGAAACCCAGAGCAGTAACAGTGTAAGGTGTGCAAACAGTGAATGCTGCACTAAACCCAGCAGTTCCAACAGGACTCCTTTCTTTTGCTGATGCAAACAGAAGTGTTCCCATTACTGCAGTTTATAGGAATATCGGTAATTTCTTATTCAACAGAAAGGTGTTCTAGAAATTAGACAGAAAAAAAACCTGCAGAGCAGAATCATGGAATCATAGAATAATCAAAGGGGATTTAATGACTTTACCTTCCTCAAAAGCTACAGTAAGACCCAACTGTCATGATAAAAGGGGTTGGTGGAGTTAACTGGTCATCTAATGGAACCATCCTCTTCAGGGAAGAAAACCAAACCAAGACCAATGCAGAAGCTGCATTTAGGAAAAGATCAGTGCTGGAATGAGGCACTTTGGACCTAACTGTGGTGCATTGCTAAGACTTGTGAGAAAACACCACTATGAAGTAACTGCCACAGAAACTGCTGCTTATAGAACAGCTGCTGGAAGAATGGCCATGGGGAAGGATGAGCTTCAATGTGTGTTGGTAAGCAGTGGGTTTGCATGTGTCCATAGCCTCCTTTTTAATTACAAAGGGTAAATAATGAAGCAAACAAGCAAAAATGCTGACAAACCTGTAAGAAAGTCCCCATGGATTTATACTGCCCTTTGCAATCGCTGCACAAAGCACCAGCAGAGAATTAAAGGGCTGTGGTACCAGGGAAAGGAGCACAATTTCATGCCCTGTGGGCTAATGGTAATTAAGCCCTTTATTAATCTCAGTGTTATTAATTCCTACTCTGCACTAATTCCAGCTTTGGTGACTACTCTTTGCTTACCTACACTTTATTCCTTCATAAATTTCACAGGGCTTTGCTTTTGTTCTAATGGTTCCTCATTGTAAGAGGATTGCAACTTGGGAGCAAAATTTAAGCCCAAAGTCAACAGAAAGCCAAACTCCCCACTTTGGGAGGCTGAGTCACCACATGCATTGCTGCTTTATAGAATTCTTTAATCCCCGTAAGGGATAAAGGAAGTCTTCCCATCTCCCCACAGAGACACAAGTGCTTAGTGCTTTCCCCATTCAAACTAGTGAGCTGCAATTCTCCACAGCTCACCGTGTGTCACTTGCTGCACATTACAACCATAGAATCATGGAGCGGTTTGGGTGGAAGGGAGCTTAAAGCTCCTCCAGCTCCAACCCCTGCTCCCACGGGCAGGGACCCCTTCCACTGGAGCAGCTTGCTCCAAGCCCCTGTGTCCAACCTGGCCTTGAGCACTGCCAGCGATGGGGCAGCCACAGCTTCTCTGGGCCATCACCCTGGGCCAGCGCCTCAGCACCCTCCCAGGGCTTCTGCCTCAGAGCTCAGCTCAGGCTCCCCTGTTGGGGCAGGTTCAAGCCATTGCCCTTGGCCTGGCCCTACAGGCCCTGGTCCCAAGCCCCTTTCTCTCCAGGTTTCTTGTCTCTAAATGATCTCTACCATAGCCAAAATGAAGACACGTCAGGTTGTCTATTCAGTCTCACGTGCAAGAACACAGCATTGTCCGGACTCATCAGACCACACACAGATGCTCAGCAGCTTGCAAAGCTGTACAGACCATCCTGCAAAGGTAGTGGGAATTGGTGAGGTTTTTTGGAGGCAAAAGAAAGAGGATGAAGTTTATTACTGTCTTAACAAATAGTTCATTCTCTACAACTGCCTTCCTAACAAACCCCCATGTGCCATTTTCAACAATTCAGAAAACAAAACGAAACAGAAGCACAAGATTTCAGCCCCCCCAAAGGCTTAAAAATGTTGTGACCAGTTTTCTGAATGCTTTTAAAAGAGTATATTTTCTTGAATGAGATTAAGAACCTATGAAAGAAGCATAAATATAAACTGCTGTTTATCAGCTTCATGCAAGCATCTCATTATCATCAGCTGCAGTTCATTCTCTAATAAAGAAAACCCTTAATCTAAGAAAAACAGTCGTTTTATGGAAATTAATTACAATAAAATCTAATCTCTTCTCAATTAATGGCTCTTTTGTGCAGGAAAACCACTAATCCCTGCTTCGCACTAAGCACGAGAAGACGTTCTCCTCACCTCTTTAGAAGACGGAGGCAGGGACAATCACTGCACTGCTCACAGAGCTCTGGCTTAAAGACGGAACGAAAAGGCTCAACAAGACGCCAAGTCTCTTTGAAGACCAGGAGATGCAGCAATTTGGTTTTTAAGATAGAAGAGTGTATTTTCCATCTCAGACGCTTTTCCCCTGCAACAGGCCTGCACAGGATCAGACGTTGCCATTTCCCTTTCCCCCTCACAAAGTAATTAAAAATCTGCTTTAAACCCCACAAGAAATGCCATCTCTCCTGGAAAATATTCTTATCTAATCGGTTCGGTTTTATCCTAAAATGTGCAAAGCGTTATCTCCAATGCGCTCTACTTTTCCATTAGCAGTGTTAAAAAGCCAGTAGGAACAAGTAGGAAGTGGCAGTAATTGGGCAAGGAACTTGAAGGAGTTGTAACACAAGAGCTGGTTTCAAAGAGCCTTTGGAATCCACTTGATCTCCTGTTGAAAGCACATTTAAAATAACAACTCCCAAATGCCCTATTTGAAAGATGTGGCTGTAATTATGAAGTCAGTTCTGATGGTCACCTTGGACCTGCACAGCTTCAAAAGCATTTATCTATTGACATGCTAAAAAACCAATCAGAAACCCAGACACCAAAAATACAGGGTAGAAAGCCCTGCTAAGCCTATTAAAAATAGCTTTGTGATTCACAGCTTTGGTTTGTATCAGGCTCACTGGCTTGTATCAGGCATGACAAGAATCATTCAGTTTCTACAAGGAAATCAGCTCCAAAAATCACAGAACCCTGCAATGGTTTGGGTAGAAGGGACCATAAAGCTCATCCAGTTCCAACCCCTGCCATGGATACTGATAAATTCTATGCAGCTCTTCTCCAAACGGATTTTTATCCTACTCCACAGCCAGGATGAATCAGCTTCCTGCAGCCTTTATCCCACTCTCCAGCCATGAGCTCCTTGGGATCACTGCATGCTAACATGCCAAGTACCATGGAGCTGCTGCCCTGTGTCTACCTGTTCCTCCTAGCCTTGGAAGTCCTCACTGAACCAAATCACTTTGAATCAGTGAAGGCAGTTTTAATTCTTAGAAGCAAGCAGTAGTTTCCTGATACCCTCTTCTCAAGTGTCAAGTAGATACATGAAGAAAAGAGGTAAAGTGTTGATATAAAACTCCAGAATGTGCCTCTCTATATTGGCAGGATAAATCAGCTCTGATTTTCTCTCTTTCACTATAGGTTAATTATGGATTTGATTTTTCTACCAACTAAGTTTTCAATGCAACACTTCATTAAATTATTCTTATATCAGGGAGGTCTTAGCTCCTCGATGCACTGCCATCAATGTCAATGGTCTGAGTCAAGAGTCAAACAGCACCAGAAACTGATAGTAAGTGCTGCAGGACCAGGCTGTGTTGTCTGACAGGGTACCAAATATCAAACAGTTCATACAAAAGAAACTTCATCCAAAAAACCTGCAAGAAATGGCAAGGTTTGAGTGATCTGGTAGTGCTAGAAAGTCACGGAGAGATCCTGAAAATAAAGGGCTTGGAAGTGAATGAGAGCATTGCAAGGCTGAAGTGAGTAATAACAGTAACATTTGCCAGAGGGTTCGGAAAATATTCATTATACCCAGAGCAGCAGACAATTTACTTGGCTGATTTCTTTGTCATACATCACTGAGAAGTGATGATTTTTCTGTTCCTTTTTCCTTTCTGTTATTATCAGCAGAATCAACAACATTAATATGCTAATATGTTGGCTCTTTGCAGTGAGTTATAGTATTGAGCTTAGGAATCACACTACACCGATCACTAAACACATCACAGTTCACACTGTCCCATTCTAGTGCTCCCAGAGGTCCTTCATCACCCCAGCAGCTTTGTGAGGGCAGTGCCAGCCTGGACCCTTCACCTACCATTTGTTTTCCTGGTACCAAACCCTTTTTGAACCACAGAGTAATCCAAGCAAGAGCATGGTCTGGGATGCCACCAAACCCATGTGCTAGTGATGCTCCTGCCATAACACCAATGTCACGCCTCCCCACAGCCAGCCTGTGGCTACTTGAAGGGTGGCTGCACTTGCCAAACTCACTTGTCTCTAGGGTTCCAGCCCCTTCTGCTACCAGGATTTGGAAGTTTGTTCCCTTCTAATGGTGCAAGTAGGATTTGAGAGAAAGAAAATTGAAATCATAGCATCATGGACTGGTTTGTGCTGAAGGGACCTTAAAGCTCCTCCAGCTCCAACCCCTGCTCCCACGGGCAGGGACCCCTTCCACTGGAGCAGCTTGCTCCAAGCCCCTGTGTCCAACCTGGCCTTGAGCACTGCCAGGGATGGGGCAGCCACAGCTTCTCTGGGCCATCACCCTGGGCCAGCGCCTCAGCACCCTCACAGGGAACAGCTTCTGCCTCAGAGCTCAGCTCAGTCTCCCCTGTTGGGGCAGGTTCAAGCCATTGCCCTTGGCCTGGCCCTGCAGGCCCTTGTCCCAAGCCCCTCTCCAGGTTTCTTGCTTTTTTATTGCTTAGTTGCTGTTAGCTATTATTAGTTAAGAGCTGCTAAAGACAAACCAAAGGAGGGACTGTGGGTGAGTCTGTTCTTTACCCATTGTTTCTGCTAAAGTCAATACAACTGTGCACTGACAGCAAGGAAAAAAGGAAGAAAGGAAAAAAAAGTCAACTTCGCCTTCCCGCTTCAGCAGATCAGTGGCAATGATCCTGTGCAGGACTGGAAGGAAACCAGGGGCAATATCTGAAGAGCTACAGGAGGAAAGAGCTGCAAGCGGGGCTCTGAGGAGCAGGGCTCCATGCTGCACACCCCTGCCTGTGCTGGGGGCTGGCCAGGAAGAGCAGCTTCAGAAAACAAGGGGAAACTCAAGTGCCTTCCCATCAGGGTAACATTCTTCAGCAGGCTCCAATCAGGGCATTTGAAAAGGACCAAGCACGCTGCTCAGTCTGAGCAGACCCCGCTCCTTTCGATCTCATTTTCTCCATTGGAAGTCATGACACATTTTGTGACGTTCCAGTTTTACTCATCCTCTTCAGCAGCAAGAAGCAGATGTGATTGAATTTCAGTCTTGAGCCAGGTGCAGGAGGCAGGCACATCACTTCTGCATCCCAACTGGTAGCTCCAAGTTAGGAATCGAGATATGCAGTTTGTATAAGCCAATCGGAACAGTTTCCATTCATCTTCCTGAACAGATTAACAAACTGGCTCTAAAGGTGAAGTCACACCAGGGGATTTTTCTTATCAAAGAAAGGGGTGTGAGGTATTACCCAAATTGCTTTCTTGCACCAAAATGCCACGATAGCCACCACGTCTCACCCAGAAAGGCCAGCTAACGCATGACAATTGAATTCCCTCCCTTACATCCCCATTATAACCTTCCCCATTCAAGTTCACATTCAGATTTGGCTAATCCCAAAATAAAATAACCAAGCATGAATGATAAGGCTGCGGCTTCACCTCTTGTCTCTTGTGAATATTAATCACAGTTTCTCTGGCTTTGCTACACAGGTTGGGATGCTGCTCCTGACTTGATTCCTGCATCCTGTTCTCCTCTTCACGTAACCTTCAGGAAAACTCCAGTTTTGCTCAGTTTCTTTTTACACAGGAATTGACAGAATTCCAATAATGTGCTGCATAGTAATAGCACATGCTGAAAATTAAGAATTAAGCTCTTCCATGCCTTTGATGCAGGCATTGGAATGGGAGTGAATCTCAATACAGATAAGACAATAAGACAAGAAATAGCCTTTGGAAAGTGGGCTTTCTGGAAACCGGGGAATTTACATTTTAACTTAGATCTTTGATGTGTTTCAGCTCTTACTGGAAGCAATCCTTCTGTTGGAAAGATTATCCTGGTATGGAATTGCGTATGACATACAGTTAACTTCTTGCTTTATGGTGTAATGGATTTTGTTGCCTATATGATGGCTAGAACTGCAATCCAAAGGAACAGAATAGAGAACATAATTTACCTGGTAAAGACATCAACCAAACAAACTGGCATTTAAATACGAGCTGTGTAAGTTTCATTAAGTCTGGTTCCTTCCTCGGAGAGCATAGGACCACACAGACCAATTACTTTACCAATGACCAATTACTTTCTAGTGCTTTGCATCACAACCTGTCTGCATTGTTCCTGACGTATTCATCAGCTTAGCAGGAGCTTCCTATAGGGAAAGCGTGGCATTGTGCTGAGTATGCAGGATGAAACTTCCAGAGATGATAATGTGCAACTACAGACTGCAGCTAAAAGGGAAGTCGTAATTAAAAGTGACAGCTACAACTCATACCAAAAGCTGATCTTCTGAAAGAACCAGGTAGAGATACATGGAGACATGGGACCTTTCTCTTGTTTCCTATTACTACTACCTTGCTCAGCACGAGTCTAATATAGTCCCTCTGGAGGAGGTATGGCTGAAATCCAGCACAGAAAGAGATGAGATTCATTTTCAACACATATTTGTTCAGACATACGTGGTTCCAAAAGCAGGGTTACATATGAAATGCAGCAAAGTGCCTGGAAATGGGTGCTGCTCACTCCCATGGGAAACAGCCACATCCAGCCACAAACCCTTTTCCTTCTGAAAAACAGAACCTTTTTAACCACAAACACCACCACCCCCCCCAGTTCTGAGCCCATACGAGATCATTTGCAGGCCTCCTCCACCACTCAGACTCTGCCCTGAGACAGCTCCTATCCCCTCAGGTCACTGCTCCTCTGCAGATTCCTACTATTCCTTGTACTTTTCACGAGGTCCAACCTAGCCCACAGCCCCAGGACTGTGTCCATGCTCTAGGGTGCAGAATATGCCCTAGCTCCTCACCAGAAGGAAATCTGCTTGTGCACCACCCCACTCCTCCTCATCTGCAGCTTGCTGCTCACACCAATGAGACTTGGACCACATGGACAGAAATGGATCAATGTGGCAGGCCTGCAGATCCCTTCACTTACAGTGACCATGGCAGGGACCTGCTCGGCGTGCATGCCATGTCACCTTACAGCGCTGGCAGGCAGCTCTGGGCTTCTCCCTTCCTCTTCATAATGTTCCCAGCCACCTCTTCTTAACCTGTTATCAAACTGTTCCTCCTGGAACAGCCCAAGAGACATTTTCTTTCCTGTCAGCATCCACATTATTGCCAGGTCCAGCCAAAGCCTCTTTTGATCCCCAACTGTCACCTTCATCACACTCTCCCTTTATAGGAAGCCTTTTGACATCACCTCAGCATCACCTAGTTCAACTCTTCTACCTTCCACTGACCCAAGTGTCAGAAGTACTGCTTACTCTCCAACTCCTGCTGCCAACCTTCTCCTTATCTCAGCCTCTCCTGACATCTTCCTATACTCTGCGTAACCTACTTCCCAGCAGTCATCTATCTTCTTTAGCCTCTTCTGGTCTTCCATGCATCCACTAGCAATAACTTGTTATCTGCTCCATCTCCTCCTTCTTTCCTGAGCTTAATGCACTTTTCTTTCACTCTCCTTCATCCATCCCCGTTTGTTCTTCATGTCCTAACCACAGCTCTTACCTCCAAACCCCTCTTCCTGCTCACATCCTCTGTCCTAAACCTCCCCAGCCCCCTGTACCTGGTTTTGAAGTTACATCCTACCACAGTTCCCAACAGTCAGGCGGGCTTTCTGCACCGTGCCATCGTTCTCTCTTGTGTGAGTTCCTACAGAACCACCCAAGTTTTCCATCTGAACCACACAAACATGTAACTTAGTTCTCACCATTGTTAACTCCTCCCCCCCCCCCCCCCCCCCCACCCCCCTCCCCCCCCCCTCCTCCCNGTTTGGGTAGTGAACATCTTGGTGTCAATGTATGCTGGCCTGTAGATCCAAGCTACCCCCCCTTTCTCTCTATAGATCTGAAGCTTTGCCAAGATAAATGCAAACACCTTTTACTGCCCATCAGTTCCTCTTTCTGCTGCTATTCTATCCTCCTTCCTGGCTCTGGATACAACTTTTGCTCAGTGCTCCCTACTTGTTTCACCATACCCACTGACGCTATGCATCCCTGCTGCAGCAAGCTTGCTTGTACATTCAGAAATCAGATTATTAGAATGCAAAGCCTGTGTCTGTACAGCAGAATGTCAGCACAAGGGAAAAACAACAGTCCCACAGATACCCAAGAAAACTGATTGCTTGAATACAAGAATACAGTTTTACATCTATTATCCCTGTGCATACCTCACTGCCTGCGAACACCCGAGTACATCTCCTATTTCGGTATCTCCTAGTTCATCTGCAGAGTTTAAAATACATTCACACTAAACCCGTTCATTTTGTTTCAGTGCAGAATACGCTGCATAACTGCAGAACTGTGACCTCGAGCCCCAGAGCTGCCCAGAGCCACCTCTGCCTTGCTCTGGGTGTCCTGATGTTGAACCGCTGTGAGTAACTGCATCTTGCACAGGGGAATGGCAGATTTAAGGGCACCTTCAGGACAGCTCCTCTCTGCCCCAAGTAAACGATTGTGCCAGAAGGCCTCAGCTTTATAAATGTGAAAGCAGCCCCATCAGACCTCTTTGTGCTTCAGATGTTCTCACAGAACAATAAACAAGACCTCTGCCTGCCTGGCACAAACTCAGCTCCTGTTTCTAGCGATCAATTTAGGATAACAACGAATCAATTCAGCAGCCTGTGGATGTAAACTCCACATCAAAGTCACTGTTACCTGTGCACAGTGGGACCTCTCAACATCATAAAATCACAAAATCCCAGCCTGGTTTGGGTTGAAGGGACCTTAAAGCTCCTCCAGTTCCAACCCCTGCTCCCACGGGCAGGGACCCCTTCCACTGGAGCAGCTTGCTCCAAGCCCCTGTGTCCAACCTGGCCTTGAGCACTGCCAGGGATGGGGCAGGCACAACAGTGGTGCTGTGCTGCAGGGACTAGTGTTCAAACCACTGTGTTGAAAAACAAAGAGAAAGAGAAGCTGCAAAGCCTGCAGCAGTGTTTGTGTGGAAGGTGCAAGCTCTTAGTACATGTCCTCTGCTGGGGAATATTCCAGCTCTTGCCTCTTCTCTCTGCTCTTGCACTGCATGAAGCAATAGTGCTCAGCCATATTGTGATCATTTTTGCAGCATACATCACTTCAATGACAATCACAGCCACTGCTGAAGGAGGAATGACATCCTTCTAAACCCCATGTGCCAATAACATGCCTGCACACACCCCTACTGGCACCCAGCAGCAGGATCACCTCATCTTTGGCCATGTGGGTGCTCAGGGTGTGGAGCAAGCCTGTCCTTCAGGCTGCTTCCTGGGCAGCACCACCAGAAAACCATCTCAGTGTGTGATTTACCCCACCCCGAGTCAGGGGTCCGAAATGGATGGGATGAACAACGCCGGCCATTCAAACCAGGCCAGTTGAAATGAACTGTAGTTCTAAAGGTTTCCATCAGCAGAGGGCTCTAGAACCACATCCTCCTCCGTATCGTGTTTCCCTCCCATGATTAATCTGTCCCAGTTTTTTTTAGTCAATTAACATGCTGTTCTTATGGTACAAATGTTCTCTAAAAGAATTCTCACAGCTGAGCTGTCAAACACTGCGATTCAGTACATTGGAATGTCAGGTTTTGAACAGAGTCCTGCCGTTTGGAAAGCGGAATCACAACTCCAGTGCCCAATTATGCAGTCTTAGCAATGACTTTCTGAAGAGAATTTCAGCACTCCCATTGTAAAGTGGGATCGCCAACCAGAGCTGTGCCAAACTGCTCCACTCCAGAAATACAAGTGCTTGATTCTTCATGAGGGGTTCATGGGATCATCAGAAATCCCAGGTGCGGAAGTGACAGCTCGGAAAGATTCAAGAACTTGGATGCATCCTTTTCATTCACTAACAAGGATTCCCTTTGGGATTTATTTATTAGCTCCCTTGCTCGTGCATGCTCTTCATCATTGAATTGCTAACTATTCCCTCTTACAACAGAAGGTCTTCCCTTGTGTCAGCTCATCTAGCCCAGCAGACATTCTCCAAGGGCTAAGCCACCTCCTCTGAGCAAGCACAGCGAATGCTCAATGTCCACTGTAACTTCTTACCGCCTGGAACAAGATTAAAAAGCCATGGACAAAGAGCTAAGCAGTATTTTAGCATCCACCCACCTGCTAAATGAAGTCTTAGCTGTGTATGAACAGTGATAGCCTTTGGCAACAACTTAGGAACAGACACACAACCTGCATTGTACAATCTGCTCGGGTGATAAGAGGTCTAGAAAGGAGAGCAAAGCCTGGCCTAGAGGCACGTGCTTGTAAGCCAGAGAGAAGTGAAATACGGAATCTCCCATCCCTGACTGAATTAACAGGACTCTGGCATTTGAACAGTTTCTGTACCAGGTATCAAGTGTTATAATCATTTGGACAGCCACAAGGCAAAGCGAAACCACCACCGAGGCAGGTGTGATGCTAACACCAAATAAAACTAAAAAGCTATACAAAGATCCAACTGAATTACAGCTATACCATAATATTCATATAAATATTTGTAAAGGTGTTTAAATATACTCCTCATCAGATTTCAAAATGCTCAGTTCTTGCAGGAGTTGTCAATAACTTCATTTCCTCTGCTTCACAATACAACACTCGAGCAGATGCACTTTATAACGCTTGAACTGGTTTTTCTCAACTGCAGCAATCTGGTATTTGATCCATCTTCTTCCATAATCAAACTGAACAATTCCCATTTGTCATTCTCACAGTGCAGGCAAAAGAATTAAGGAGTTTCCTGAAGGTCTTAGAAATTTATCCACAGAGTTTATGATTTCATCAGTTTATTTCAATTTAAATTATCCCAGCAGCATCTCTACTGATGACAATCATGGGTTGATAAATGTGTTCCTAGGAGCAGCACAGCAGAGCCCTGGCCACGATAACCTACTCCTGTGTTCTGCGTTTGACATTTTTCTCTTGCTATTGCCTGACTCATCAAACACTCTAATGCTAATTTACATTGAAATATTTATTACATACTTGGAATTTAACAGTTGGAAGATGCTTTGTCACTTTTCAGTCTCCATGGATTCTCTGTGAGACCTGGAGAAGGCAATGGAAAGGGCCTTTGGAAAACAATACAGACAGAAACTAGGCACTGAATGATGAAACTGAAGGAGCTGGAGAAGAGAAGGCTCCTTAAAGGGGGAGCCTGAGCTGAGCTCTGAGGCAGAAGCTGTTCCCTGTGAGGGTGCTGAGGCGCTGGCCCAGGGTGATGGCCCAGAGAAGCTGTGGCTGCCCCATCCCTGGCAGTGCTCAAGGCCAGGTTGGACACAGGGGCTTGGAGCAAGCTGCTCCAGTGGAAGGGGTCCCTGCCCGTGGGAGCAGGGGTTGGAGCTGGAGGAGCTTTAAGGTCCCTTCCAACACAAACCACTCTAGGATTCCACCATGTACATCAAAGTCCTTAGCACTGAGCAATTACCAAACACTGCGCATACACAAAGAAACACAAAATCATGCATTTACTGATTTACTAGATGTAGTCAGCTCTTGTAACATGATCATCCTGTTAACATCTAATTATTCACATTCTTTCTTTCTTTAGAGTTCTATGAGAGCAGACTCCATGGCCCCAAACCCCATCCTACCAGGACTTAATTTACAAGGAACAATATAATTTTCATAACATCCAAGTTATTTAATTGCACCTATTGACTGGCAAGTGAGGTTCAACCTCCACTGCCAGGAGACCCGAGGGACTGAGACAATGCCAGTGGAGTTGTTACTGCTTGCGGCTCTGCACACAAAGAGCAGCATTTAACCGGCACTGCTGTGAGAACTTCCAATGCACAGCATTTGCAGCACGCAGCTATATCGGGTTTGACAGTTTTACACAGTGTTGTCATGCAACAGAGGCGCTTGCAGAAAACCTGTGCAGAAGAGTTTGGAAAAGCCAGGGAAAAGTACTGGGAAGCACTTTCCAGGCATAAGCTGCAGAGCCGGGTTCTCAGCCTGGGTTTTGGAGAGGCTCTGATTTGAAGGCAGACAACTGCAGACTGGAAGGAAGAAAAAGTGAGTATCATTGTGCTCAGACTGTCAGGGCCTGCTGAAAACAAAGGCATTGAGCAAAATGCGAGCACAGCCGGGATGGCGGGTGCGAGAACACGAAATAACAGGACACTGCCTGGTGTTTTAATGGAGGAGAAAATGAAGACAATTTGGAGTGGAACATGAAAGGATCTGAAAATGCAGGGACAATCAGCAGTGGTCAGGATGATTGCAGAGAGGACAAGTAGAACCAACAGAGGTAGTACAGAACTGGAACAGAAGCTGAACAAAAGCTTAAAGGAAAGCATTTAGTCTATACACAAGAAAGAAGGAATTGTAAATCCAGCGAAAGAAGGCAATGACAGCTTCGCTGATGAACCTCATCCTTTGATTTCGGAGCAACTGCCTCAGCCCTTTTATCTCCATAAAGAGGTGATTACAGCTTTGTTGGGTCAAATGACATATGGATCAGGCCTGCCCAGAGTACAGCACTCTAAGTGCCACTGAACCGCATTAGAAACTGAACATGAACATCTGAATTTCAGCCTGAATGAGGAAAAAACATTTGGAACAGCTTGGAATGAATCCCATTTCTCCCTCCCACCAAGGAAAACAGATGGGATCAGAAAGATGAACAACACCATCACAGTCTATGCTACTGATCTTAACGAATAAAAACAGAGAGGCAGAGGAGCAGGGGATGGGAAGGAACTTCTCTGGTGAATTATGACGCCCTACTAGGGCTTTACAACCACATCACTCAACCTCCTCCCTAAACTCTTCTAAACCCACCTCTGGTCAAGTGGTGTCTTGCTTCTGGCGAGTCCTTCTGCAATGTTCTTGTAGAAACTTCACTTTCTCTGTGTTTCCTATGACTATTAATAACTGGCCTAAATTCATCCAGAGGCTATTTATACCCACTTTCTCCTGTGCCAACATGCTCATTTATAGGTAAGAGCTTGATGGAATAGACAAGTCGAAGCATAAGGAAATTCAGAAGAGGCAATGGAAACTGTTATGGAGTCATCAAAACCAGATTCAACCTTGTAGAATCTTTTCGCACCTTATCTGGCTATGTAAGGTTTAAATAATTGTAAGATGCTGTTATTTAAAGTAACTCTCTCTGTTTCTTTCACCTTGATCAAAAGGGAAACACAGGAATAAAAAGTGATGTGAGAAATGGCTTCTCTGTTTTGAGCATTCAATGCACCAAAGATTCTTGGGCTGCCCTGAATCAGAAAGACAGTGTAGTCAGGGGTCTGGAGCATGACATGAAGGAGAAGCTGACAAAGATGGTTTTGTGTAGCCCCAGAAAGAAAGGGCCAAAACTACTCTCCTCACATACTTACGAGGGGACTGCAGAGAGAACAGACCTGGCTTCATCTTGGAGCTGCACAGGAAAGGGCCAAGGTAACAGGCACAAGTAGCACAGAAAATTCTCACTAAATAGGAGGAAAAAGTCTCCACAATGAACATGGTCAAGTACTAGAACAGTGGGGCCAGACAGCTCAAGCAATCTTCACCCCAGAGACTCCCAGAAAGATGATCAGCATAGGCAAGATCAAAGCAAGCCTTGTGTGGAGCAAGAGCTTGACTGCAGGCTCACTCCTCAGCTTCAATAGCTCAAAGGTTCTATGATTCGGTTTATTCATAGGCTTTCTTTTAGAAATTCAGTTTATAAACTGCAAATATCTAAGACTGAGGATAAGCATTTAGATGAAGGTCATGTCAAGCTCTGCTTTTCATCAGGCGTCCACTTCCCTTACATAATGCAGCAGCACGGGGACTTTTCTTGGAGAAAAACCACATTCTGCTTTTCCAAAAGATGTAAAAAAATATCTGCAATATTACGCTCCTTGGAAATGGAACAGAAAGACATCAGCAACCCTGGTTATGGTGTCCTGTAGAATATTATATATGGATGTAATATAAAGGCCAGGTTGGACAGGGCTTGGAGCAAGCTGCTCTAGTGGAAGGTGCCCTTGCCCATGGCAGGGGGCTGGAACTGGATGAGCTTTAAGGACCCTCCCAACCCAAACCGGTCTGGGATTCTATGTTGTAACCAGGGTTTTAACTAGCTTGTTACCTGTTTGTTGTCAGAAACCCAACAGCTTCTACCTCTGAGGGTTTGGTGGGTTTAAACCACACTCTTAGATAGTTATTTCCAGCACGTTATGTAGTTACTCTCTTTACTCTCCAGATGAAAGCTATGAAACAAAGAAAAACCAACCAACCAAACAAAACCAACCCCAAAACTATATGAATCTTTCACAGTTTTTCTTCCATTTATGAATTTTAGCCCTACTGTTTATGAAATTAGTCCTATTAGTTATGGAATGGTTCCTTCTGTGTGGTTCAGATGCTCGCTGGCCTCGTCCTGCTCATCAGCCAGCTCAGTTTCTAAGACCACATTTTGAGATTGGAGCTGTTGGTTGTTGACAGCTGCCAAAATCAGGCTGAAACTGCTTTGACTTTAAAGCTTTTGAATTGGAGAAGTGTTCTGAAGATAGGAAATCTGTTTGGTAAGAATGCTGGTATCCTAGAGCCCAAACGAAGCCATTATTGCTTAGTAAGGCAGCGTGAATCTGAGATCTGTGCCTCTTCCTCAATGACATCCACTTCATGAAATGCCTTCAGCAAATCCTGGTTATCCTAAATGTAAAAATGCCTTCAAATGGCCATTCAGCTCTGCTCCCAGCAGAACCATTTCTTCATGCCAGTTGGAAGAAATTTGATGAAAGCTTGTAAATGGAATTCCAAATTAGTCACAAATGAATTAAATCCTGGCCTTTTTGTTCAAAGCAATCTCTGACACATTTCTCCTGGTTTGGTCCTACCAAATTACACACCCATCACACATCAGTCCTGTACTCCATCTGAGGTGATGGAACCGGAGATCAACAACACAATTCAACAAGTCCTTGCCTTCATTCTCTCTCTGCTTTACTGACCACATTCCAGTCTAAATGTTGTGTATATCACAGGAGCAGTGCTCATGAAGTTCCTTAGGTTACCTTAAACTGGCACTGGTACCAAAGAAAGAGCAAGTATAAGTATGATAACTCTAACACTGAAATCTTTTGCCAAGTTGTGCAGAACAGACATTTCTGCTCATGCACCTGGACTTGGTTTTGATTCGTTATAACAGTATAAATATCCCCATCCCCTCCCTCCCAGATTCATTTCCTGCAGATAGAACCATTATAAAACTGACAGGAAAATAACAGCAGAAAGTTTGCAGCTGTGCCACCAGTTTCTGGTAAAGATGGAGACAGGTTCCCTACCTTCCTATCCTGATGTCCAACAATTCAGGAACAACACATACCCTGTTAAAGCCTGCATAACTGTTATGACTGCCAGGTCCTTCTGGATAACACTTGGGGCCTCACTCAAACTGTGCAGCACCAGTCCAAAAGCTCTGCAACCTGATTTCATAGCACAGGTAAACCCCAGAGGAAGGGGCTGGGAGAAACAAATATACCCGTCTGACCACTGCCTGGCTTCGAACGCTTTGGAAGGCTAGAACAGAACCGCCTTAGTTGTTTAAACCAGACAAGTCAAATGCAATCAGCTGTTTACTGTGAATACAGTAGATTGGAGGGATCTGGGGAGAAGTGACATGCAAACGGTTTTACAAACAGTGGGTAGAAAGCATCCTGTGTAAAGGGCTCATTTGTAAGAACGGATGAAGCTGCTCTAGAGAAAAGTGGGAACAGACCCTATCACATGAACTATCACATCACTTCCTCACCCACAGTATTTCGAGCACTGTGTCCTCTCATCTATTCGCCAGGTTGAAGGGGACTGAAGAAACTGGGAGGAAGGAACCTGGCAGAGCTCCTCCAGTAACACACCAGCACCACAGAGCTCATCCAAGCTCCTTGGTGCAAGTACCACAGCAACACAGTGGTAACTCAGGGCTACTGAACCTTGTTTTAGGGTTTCCTAGTTCAGGTTTGTTGCAAGCTGAGCCGCAAATAAATAGACATGAACAAGTACCCAAAACCAGAGAGGCTTGTGGAGTTTGAGCATCTCTGGGATGGCAGTTGCAGGACCAGGACAGCGAGATCTGCGAGCATCAATTTATGACAAAATCATTAGAAAAGGATTGCATTTTGTCACTTTCTAAGATAGAAAGAGGTATTAACTGACAACGAGCCTGCCTTCTGCGGTTAGAGGATGATTGTAACGGATGTCAGTCTGCCAGAGACAGAAGTTCCTACTGGTTTACAACACCTGATTTCTGGCTATTTGCTTGAGTTGCTTTTTTCTTTTAGGGGATTTTCCTTTTCCAGACCCATTCGTTTACAGACACATCTGAAACGTGGAAGCTGGTTGCAGGATCCGCAGTATGACATAACTAATGCACCACAGCTCCCTTGCATTTCCATAAGGAAAAGGGTACCAAACGTTTTTTCCGCTTTATGTACATGGGCAGCAGCCAAATTTAAAACCACAGTTTTATCACCTCTTAAGCTCTTGCATCCATACAGGAGCAGCCCATTCAAATGCAGTGTGTTTGTATTACAAGGGAAGCTGAAATACCTACAAAGAAGCCGGGCCTGGCCTTTATTTCTAGAAGCAACATGCCAGCCTGGCATTGAATGTTACTGCATGAGATGGTGATGTCAGATAGAGAGGAGGGAAACAGAAAACGTTCCCTCCTTCTTCTCCCCCACTTCTGAAACACTCCCTCAGTCAAGAAAACGTTCACATTGGCCAGTGCCCTCCACCTGAGTGTGCAGGATTTGCCCTTTCCAAACAGGAATGTCAGGCTCTGCGATGACTAAAGATGACTCACAGCCAGAGCCTCAGTTCCTACACTCAGAGAAAATCAAGGATGGAATTTTGCATGTAAACATTTACTTTCAAAAGTACATAAACATCTACTTTAAAACATACATTTACATGTTAATACGTAACCATAAACATTAAGATGCAGGCATTCTAAATAACTTATTTCCCCTCATATTGAGTCACATTCAAGTTGCTTGCCATCCTTATTTATATAATTAGAGTTCTCAGCCTCTTTATGTGTCACAGGAGGTGACTGCTCTCCTGGCATCAGCGTGGCCGCACTAGGAGAGCCCTGCCCTGTTCCAGGCTCCCCATCATGACACAGACACGGGCTTCCTGGATGATGATTAAGGGACTACAGCACACGACACCTGAAATGCCATCTGAACACCACACAATGCCCTTTCAGTGTGAGGGCAGAGGTTCACCAGGAGGTTATGGATTCTTCTGTGGAGGTATCATAGGATGAGAGAATGGTTTGTGTTGGATGGGACCTCAAAGCCCACCCAGATCCAACCCCTGCTCCCACAGGCAGGGACCCCTTCCACTGAAGCAGCTTGCTCCAAGCCCCTGTGTCCAACCTGGCCTTGAGCACTGCCAGGGATGGGGCAGCCACAGCTTCTCTGGGCCATCACCCTGGGCCAGCGCCTCAGCACCCTCACAGGGAACAGCTTCTGCCTCAGAGCTCAGCTCAGGCTCCCCTCTCCATACCTGGTTAAAAGCAATTGATATCCACTATTAAAGAAAAAGGGAAGTAAAGCTTCCTATAATCTCATCTGAAATTAATATTCCCACAATGGTGCTGTAACCATTTTGTGATTTACAGAAAAGAGCGATGTGCATGTATCTGTGTTCCCAAACACAGACAACGGTCATAAATACAATACTGGGCACAAAAAAAAAATAACCTAAGCATTAATTAATATCTCAGATGCCATTAAGTTTCATGAAGGTCAACACACTTAATATCAGATTATCCCTGCTCACAACCTCTTGCTGAATGCCTGGAGGATGTTGTTCGAGGTCACTGAACCGCAGCACTTCTGTTGCAAAACAGGATTTCCAGGTCTCAGAGCGATGTCAGTATTGAGCCTGTGTTTGAAAACTCATTTAGTCCCTTTGCTGTGATTTCACCTTGTTCCAGCTGTAGCTGTGCACAGTGTGGCACGTCTGAGCACTTCAAGTCATGTAGAAAACTGAAATACTCAGTGAACTCATTAGAGGAGCAGATGTTTTAACACCCATGTGTTAGACTGCGGTAACTTTTCTACCACTGAAAATAGCTGCTCCAAGGTGTCTAATACTTCCTGATTCAGACTGTCAAGATGCTTCCTATGAACGCAAGCAGGAGAAACTTTGACCTAAAGAAATAAGGCAAAATGTATCAATTTACCTTTACTGGTTTAAAATATATCAAAATGAAACAAGGATAATACTGTGACTCTCATCTCCATGACATCCATGCGCCATGTGAAGTGATCTCATGCCGTCATGTCATGATGACATCAGATGTTATTGTGAACCCTTGGTGACAAATAATGAACTAATTGAAGCAAAAAAAAACCCCAAACCAAACGTGTATTTCACAGAAACAAAAGGAATTAACTTCTGACGTTTGCCCGTAGCTTAGGAAATCTCTTCATTTCAGAATGAGCTGCCCAACTTCCAATTGTGATAACTTCAGGAACAAACTCAGAGGCGTGCATGCAATTCTACACTTTAAAACAGACAGAGAACCTGGTCAGGAAAGGATCCACGTGCTACTAACTGTGAGATAGTCAAAGCAGGCTTGATTAGTTCCCATCCACGTGGTGGAAAGGCTCCTATTAATGCTTTAGGATGTTGGGCATGATGATCTAAAGGCACTGAACTGAAATCACTTAACACTTTCCAGGAAGATACATGAGCATCTTCAGGCAGCCCTGACTAACACCTCCCATAACCTCAAGTACCCACACATCAGTTTCTGTGATGACAAGTCTCTTGTTCCAGCCAGATTTTCTTGCATCTCTACAACAGGAAGAGTAAAAGAGTTGGAACCTGAACTAGGATCTACTTTACAAGGTGGTGCCATGAAATTAAACACAACACCCAAGGAGCTGAGGTCCTCTGCTTCCACTGCGTTTTGTCATGAGATGAACCAGAAATGAAAGGTTTACTATCACTGGCACATTAACTACAGACTTCCAGCAGTGCTCACTCAGCCTGCTAGCAACACAGCACTGAAATGCGCTATGAAATGCTCTGGATTTGGGAAACTCAACAAACACCAAGATTTTAGCATTCCGGCATTGCGCTACATCAGACTGGGATTTTTCCTCTACGTGCGTTGGACAAGACACCAAAGAGGCTCCTTGGAGAGAAAACTGCTTTTGTAGGAAACTCCTCAAATCACTCGGTCAATTAATGCCCCGATTTAAAAGGCCTTATCAGTGCTATGGAGACAGATAATCTATAGGAAGCTGCATCAGAAATAGAAGTGAAATTTGTGACTCATCTCCTAACACTTAAGTAATCTCAAATAGAACAACCTTTGTTTTAAAGGAACACACCTCTGCTTTTTTGTACATTTATAGCTACAGAACCCAGACAAGAAGAACGCAGAGGGCTGGCTCAGAAATGCCATGTCAATACCTTTAGACTATTTTTCAAACCAACTCACAGAAGCCCTTGGATTTCAAATTCCCACTGACAGTTCATGCCAGAATATTATCTTGGTCCGTAGTGGTTTTACCCCTCCTGATAACGAGTTTCCTTCCTATGTATTTTTAACCTACTAAAGGAAAACTGTCACTCCTGCCTTCACAGCCAAATCCAGCAGAGGGAAAAAGCTGACAGCATCAGAATCACAGAATGGTTGATGTTGGAAGGGTCCTCAAGATGATGTGCTCCAAGCCCATACAGGGCATCAAGCAGAGACAGCTGGAGGAGACTGTGTCCAGCCAGGTTTGGGTATCGCCATGGATGACACTTCACAACCTCTCTGTTCCAGTGCTCAGCTCCTCTCATGGTAAAAACCCATTTTCTTATGTTCAGAGGGCATTTGACGTGATTCAGTTTGTGCTCATTGGCTCTGGTCCTGTCTCTGGGCTCCACTGAGTCTCCAGCTCCTCATTGCCTCCCATCAGGTATTGACACATTTATTCAGATCCCATCTGAGCTTCCTCCTTCGCAGGCTAAACAGCCTCTCCTCATTTGAAAGATGCTCCAGGCTCTTATTGCCTCCATGGCCCTTCACCAGCCTCGCTCCGGTAAGTGTCCACATCCCAGCAGTGCTTGTGCAGTAGAAGCCAGCGGGTCCCAGCTCACCTGAACTGGCACCGCTGCACTGATTGCAGTGGGAACTGACATCTCTCCAGGTGGGAGAGGGCTCCATAACTCAGCAACAGTGAAGGCACCCCGGGTGCTGGTAGGAGTAAACAGGGTGAGTTTGTGCTAGTTAAATAGCAGCAGCTATGCTGGGTCAGAGGTAGCTGCTAAGGAAAAAAGACTCTCTTGGTCTTCAGGTCAAATTCTGCGGAATTACAATAAAAGATTTTAAGAAAAGAGCCTCTTTTTTTTTAGTACAGAGAATCCCCTTCAGGGACATTAGTTTCGTTGCTGTTTGAGGGTCTGCAACGCGATCTTCCCCCTTTTTCTTCTCTGAATTATAAGCATGTTGATCTCAACCCATTGGGTAAAATAGATTCTGTCCTGGTACAAGTAGGCACAGGTAAGGATTGAATATACTGGTGCAATTTGATTTTAGTTTGCATTATAATCTATAACTCTAAAGAACTATATACCTCAGAGAAAAGGTTTATGCCAAAACTCTTACAAGCTTGATCGAGATGACAAATGTACTGATGTAAACACATCATTTTGATAAAGTACATATATATGCATTATATACATATTTGGATATGTATCGGGCTCTATGGTCACGGAATGTACTATTTGTTTTGAACAGCTTGATTTTTTTTTGCTGTGAGAAATGATGCAAAGCACACAAACTAACACTGAGGAGTGGAAGGGGTTTTGCCCCCACTTGGCCTAACCACAAAGGGCAGCTCACAGCCCAGTGCATCACTGCACTGCTCAAGTATCAGGATCCCCATGGTAGCCCCAGGGTGGAAGAACACATCGACCCATCAAGCACCAGACACAGGACAATGGAAAACATCCCGACTGTCCTGATGCTCCTCCAAAAGTGCAGCTCCACCAAGAGCAAAAGCCTGCACTGGTGCAAAGCACAGTCAGATCCCTCGCACTTCACAGGAACTTCCCATGCCAGAGGGGAGATCTTAGGCAGAAGTTGTTCCCTGTGAGGATGGTGAGGCCTGGCACAGGGTGCCCAGAGAAGGGAACATGGAAGCAGGACACAGGGAAAACCTGATCAGTGCAACAGCCTTTCTGTCAGAGAAGGAGATTTTTATGTTCCACTCTGCTTATGGCAAACCCCTGCTTCTTCAGCAGGGTTCGAGGAGAAGAAACATCCAACCATGGCAATCTGAGAACTTTCCTCCTCTTAAGGTATGAGAGGAAATGCCTCTCTCCGCAAGGACGCAGCCTTAGTTAAATCTCTGCGTCGTAACAGGAGTTTCCTCTCTTCTGTAAACCAGCAAAAACTCCTTAACTGAAGTTGACATACGAGCTTCCACCACAGGAGAATCTACTCTGCTAGTTTTCTAGGTCTATAGAGGTAGATACATACATGCGTATGCATACACACCTATACATGTACAAATTCCTGCTAAAAAAGTACATGTATTATTAAACCCAGTATATTTTCATCAGGAACCAGCTCCTGCATCTTGAAGAAAAGCTGGCAGAAACACAGCTACACATTCCCGGTGAGCAAAGGGACACTGTACAGCAAAGCGTCCAGCCCCGCATTCCTTCTGCTATTGCCATCCCCTGCTTGCCCACACGCCAGAGCACAGACTGAGGATCAGAGTGTTCCAAGTGCTACTCCCACTACGCTCGCCTTGGTGTGTTTTGACATCTGGTGCTGGTTTCCCTCAAATCAGAATCTCTAATCTCAAAACCTGGATCTTCTCAAATCACTCCCTTGGTCAGGCAATTGAGAGACAAGGCCTTCAGACACCAACCAAGCCCGTTTGGGCTGAATACCACAAACAGCGACAGTTGGGAAATGGAAAATCCTCCAAAGCAAAGTTAAGGAAAACCTCAAACAACTCCTCCAGTGTCTCCTGGTAAACCCTGCCAGTACACAGATTATGGCTTCTAAGAGAAGTTTCCTAGTAGAAAAAAGCAAGAGGGACTTGAAAGGTTGTTTCAGTACAGCCACACAGCCCTGACTGTTCGCTTGGCACTCTCCTCATTCACTTCCATTTGAACACCTGCTTCTGCAAATAATCTCTTTCACTTTGCTTCAAAATGCCATAACAATAAAAACAGAGCAAACTCTAGTGATGGATTTATATTGCTCTTCATTGTTTGCTTGCATTGTAATTAATTGCAATATAACCTTTTCAAGGAGATTTAGAGCCTGTTAAACAAGACAAACCCTTCAGTTTCCAGATGGAAACAATTCAGGAAAGGTGACATTGCAGAGCTGAGCGGGTGTACTTCTGACCTCACAGACACAGGCATTTCTCTCGCATCAACAGTGTGCCCTGTGAGAGCCGAGCAGTGAGATGATAAATGGGCAGCCAGAGCCTACTCTCAGCTCTCCTTGTGTAAATCTATAGCAGTGACATTTCATCTGACATAACTGAGAGCAACATCTGCTTTTAAATGAATGGGGAAGCCTTAAAAGTACTCGAAATCTGGCACCCTCCCAACTACCCACACCTTAGAATCATAGAACCATAGAATCATTAGAGTTGGAAAGGACCTTAAGATCATCCAGTTCCAACCCCCCTGCCATAAGCAGGAACACCTCACACTAAACCAGGTCACCCAAGGCTCTGTCCAACCTGGCCTTGAGCACTGCCAGGGATGGAGCACTCACAACCTCCCTGGGCAACCCATTCCAGTGCCTCAGCACCCTCACAGCAAAGAATTTCTTCCTTATACACTTATACTTTATACGCCTTGTACACTTCTAGTGCTACACTGGCAGTCAATTCATAGAACAGCTTGGGTTTTAATGCTCCTCCAGCTCCAACCCCTGCTCCCACAGGCAGGGACCCCTTCCACTGGAGCAGCTTGCTCCAAGCCCCTGTGTCCAACCTGGCCTTGAGCACTGCCAGCGATGGGGCAGCCACAGCTTCTCTGGGCCATCACCCTGGGCCAGCGCCTCAGCACCCTCACAGGGAACAGCTTCTGCCTCAGAGCTCAGCTCCATGTCCTCTCTTATTTCATTCAAATCATTCTTTATGGTTCCTCCTTCTTGTGTAGAGATTAGGATGAAAATGTAGTGAGTGCTACTGAGCATCCTTTCAGGATCACAAACGTGTGCATGTGCATCAACTGCACACCCCTGACCACAATGGAGTATCTACTTAGCAGTTACTCCTGCAGCTGCAGATTTTTTAGGTATTTTCATTCACAACAGTTTTTCATGTAGTGGGTTCCTTTAGACAGAAAAAAAGGAATAGGTTTCAATTAACTGTGGTTAAAGAGGACCCAATTCAAAGCAAGTAGGTCAGCACCTGCTTTGAGTGAAATCAGTACAGCAATGCTTGTGCTAAGAGCTGCATACACTTTCAGTTTACACTTTCTACCCCTCAATAGGCACGACCCTAAGCAGTTCACTTCAAAATGCATGAAGCAAAACGGAAAGAACTTAAAAATGACAAATAGAAGGGCTGAGTTGCGTCTCCAGAATGGGAGCCTCCTGCGGCCACAATCAGCTCACACCATCATCCCCTCTTTATGAAAGGCGGATAATCTCACACCATCAAATTTATTGCCCTGGCAGGCCAGTTCCTGACACCTACCCTGATCATAAGTGGGAGAAGTTATTCAAACAGATAAAATCTATCTAGTCAAAGATAAATTTTCCTGATTTCCTGTTAGCGGTGCAATATCAACACAGCCATTACAAAACTGCCCTACACAAATTTGCCAGTAACACAGTGTAGGATGAGACTAAATGGCTGAGGAAAGGAGGAGTCACCCTGCGTCTCATGGAAAGTGCTCTGGTGATTAATTTTCAGACACTCTGTAAATACTCTTCATCCCACTTTAATATCAGTATCAGCACAGTGCCAGAGAAGTGCCAAACGTCGATCTCCATCCTCTTCACTAAAGCTTGTAAGCAAATATAGAGAAATGAAAGGAATAAAAGAAAATCTCCTTTCATGAGGCACCTCTTGAGCTCAACAGAACAATATCTGAGTTGTGATTCAATTACTCTCACATACTGGGGCTGCAGAGAGGCCTTCCCCAGGATACAGCATCATGTCATGCCTTCCTCCCTCTGAAACACTTGTTCCCATCTCCTCTGGTCCTGGGTTCAGCAGTAGCAGTCAGTTTTAATCCTTCTCAGTAGCTGGTGCAGTGCTGTGTTTTGACTTTCAGCCTGGGAGCAGCGCTGATAACACCGATGGTTTTAGTACCTGCTCAGTCATGTTTGCTCTGACCAAGGACTTTGTGAGCCTCATGCTCTGCCAGGGAGGAGGGAAGTCGAGAGGAAGCAGGGGCAGGACCCCTGACCCAAGCTGGCCAAAGAGGTATTCCATAGCACAGCACAGCGTGCCTGGGGAGGTAATGAGGAGTTCCCCAGAAGGACACTTCACTTCCCAGTCGGGCTCATTTTCGGCAGGTGGTATCGTACTCTCTCCCCTTGTTCTTTCCCTTGTCATTATTATCATTGGTGGTAGCAGCAGTGGTTTGTGTTATACCTTAGTTACTGGGCTGCTCTTATCTCAACCCGTGGGAGTCACATTCCTTCGATTCTCCTCCCCATCCCTCAGGCAGGGGGGAGGAGTAGAAACTGGGTTTAAACCATGACACTGCACAACAGCTAACAGGAGAGAGCTCGTCTCAAATTGGGACATTCAAGAAAGAGAGGAGAAATATTCAGTGTTCTCAAGGTGAAAATATAATGGGCAAGGATTAAAAAGTCACTGCACTGGCTTAAGCATGACTGGAAAGCCAAAAACTGGACTTAGCAAGACAGGCAGAACTCCCTGGAAAAATTTCCTACTGACCCTTTTTTTCCATCAAGAATAATATTTTCCCAAAAATGAAGCTTGCATACAAATATTTTCCCACAAGAGCCTTGTTTCCCAAAGAGGGGTTTGAGAAACTCAAAATGATCCAGTTTAATCTTTCTAAATCAGAATACCAAAGCGTCAGTGTTCTGCATCATGGAGCTGAATCATGGAGTGGAACCACAAACTGGTTTGGGTTGGAAGGGACACTAAAGCTCATCCAGCTCCCTGCAGGCACACCTTCCTCCTTGCTCCAAGCCCCATCCTGGCCTCTACCAGACTCCATATACTCCACCAGGTTCGAAATTAAGCATCTGGATTATATTGCAACAAAATGTCTCAACTGGCCGCTTCTGGGGGATTCCGTAAGAAATTCTCCAGTCTTTGTTCCAATCCTAAAGGAAAAACCAGAAACCCCCCTATCTCTAGAACTGAAACTCCACAGTCTGACCTGCTCTAGTTTCCAAGCAACCAAATCTTTCCTTAAAGTAGGATGCTCAGAGTAGGCTGGGGCTTGAATGTGACTTCCCCAGAGCAATGCAGTACTTAGCTGTATTGTGAGGGGTACCCACACTTCTCTGGAGGAAAAAGAGGTGTATGGGGACAAGAAGGCATCTCAAGCAGCCACGGACACAGTCTGGAAAACTCCAACACTGAACATACAGATGGAATAGAAGGAAGAACACAGAAATGTCCCCAAACCAAGCTACTCCCTGAACAGTGAGGCCTCTTCATTTCTTCCCTTTCGTAATTCAATCTTACCACTTGGCAGCTGCATGACACGCAGGCAGCCGGTACCAGTCACCCACATCCCCAGTCAGACACGATCCAGGACAAGAAAATATCTCCGAGGGAGGGGGAAAAGCACACGTCAGAGATGGGTTTATTCAGTATTTTTAGACTAAAGATGGTAAGGGAAGTGACAATATTCAAAAGCCCTGTATTAAGGTTGCCTACATTCTAGTACAGAACACCATTGCTTTGTACAGCACCCCCAGGGGAAAAGTGCTTTTATAAAGGCTTTTAAACAACATTTATGGGTCCAGTAACAGTAATATTGGAAAGCCTTTGAAAAGCAGCCTCACAGCTCTTGGACAGTCCCCTTCATTACTTCCCATTGTGCATGGCAAAATGACAGCATGTGACTGTACTTCTGTACGGTCTCCCACAAAAACTAGCTCAAAAGAAGCTGGAAAATCAAGCACTTCAAAGTTAAGAAATGCCCCAAAGAGCTGCCCTTACAACCTGAATTTTACCCCTTTCTGTGGCTACAGTGTGAGCCAGTGTTAACAGTGTGGTATTATCAGTTTGGTCTGGGCTCTCTCTGAAGCATGAGTAATCTGAAAGTCATGGGGAACACGTAAGAAAGCCTACCAAGACCACAGCAGAGCTGCTCAGTGCACAGTTAGGAATTCTTTTCCATGAACATGGAAAGAGGAACAATTCCATTTCAGAATTATTCACTGCCAAATTCCCACATGCTGCACCAGCGTGGCCAGAAAGTTGAGACCTGAGAGCAGCCTTTCAATATCTAAAGAGGCTACAAGAAACCTGGAGAGGGGCTTGGGCCAAGGGCCTGTAGGGCCAGGCCAAGGGCAATGGCTCGAACCTGCCCCAACAGGGGAGCCTGAGCTGAGCTCTGAGGCAGAAGCTGTTCCCTGTGAGGGTGCTGAGGCGCTGGCCCAGGGTGATGGCCCAGAGAAGCTGTGGCTGCCCCATCCCTGGCAGTGCTCAAGGCCAGGTTGGACACAGGGGCTTGGAGCAAGCTGCTCCAG
>NDXB01022469.1:0-15404 GCA_002631895.1 Agapornis roseicollis
TTTGTTTTTTTTTGTTTGTGGTTTTTTTTTTTTCTTCCCCTTTTAGCTTTATATCTCTTTCCTTGTCATTTCCCTATTATTATTAGTAGTAGTAGCATTAGTAGTAGTGTTAGTATTGTATTATACTTCAGTTATTGGACTGCTCTTATCTAAACTTGTGGTGTTCACACTCTTCCAAATCTCCTCCTCATCCTGCCTAGAGAGTGGAAAGGCACAGGGGGGCTGAGCAAATGGCTGCATTGTGCTGAGTTACTGGCAGGTCTTTAACTATGAGACCTCAAATGATTTGGATCTTCCTAGCAATGCTCCATGTCATATCATGCACAATGTATTGTGAAAATGGTAGCTGAGTTTAGTCTTACCAAAGCTGAGATACAACATGCAAGCACTCTCATGGGAACCTTGCTACCAACTTTCCTTAGATTAAACTCAAAATCTTAAAGTGTTTTTGAATAAGCTTAGATCCTCCTTTATATTTATAGAGCACATATCCTATGGGATTGAAAATGACAGGCATCTGCTGTGATAAAGTTAGATGTAATGTGAGTAGGATGACAGAATTTGTGTTCTTTCTTTATGCAGAAATGCAGACTTTCTTGAAGACGAATTAATAAAATCCAAGAAAGGACAGTTTTCTCTCTTGGTATAAAACCAGGTATGATTGAGAACAGGGGCTTGGTTTCATTTCACAGTCTAATATAAAAACTCACTAGCTCTGAGACAGACTACACTAAGGAGACAGAGCATTTATACTGCTCTGCTTCGTTACATCTGTGTTTTCCAAGCCACAGAATAGAATTTCTTTTTAATCTTCATTTCTACAGCAAGAAGGCAGGAAAGGTTATTATCATGTTGCTAAGGGAAATGCATCATCCCATCATGAAAAGCCAGTATTATAGATTGTCAGTATTTGGAGAGAGTTATGGCTTGTAAAACCAGTCATTCACATTACTACTGGAACAATATTGCTGTCTCTTAGAGTGAGTCAGGAAGAAAAAAACAGAAACGGCTACACTTTATATTACTTTTATTTCTACCTAAGGGCACTGGCTGTGAGATCTATTTGACTTCCTGCTCTAGCTTCCATTTTGCTTGAATTCCAAGAGAAAATATTTCCCGTTTTGAAAACTGAATGAAAATGAAAGATTAAATAATGCTGCCTGCCTTTTTTTTTTTTTTCTCATATCATTTTCTACTGTAAAATAGAAAGGAAGGAGGCCTTTAATATGAAGAAATACCTTCTTTTTTTATTAGAGCAACTATTCCACTTCAAAGAAGACATTTACTACCCATTTTGAGCTATAGAAGGAACATTTCCTTTAAAAATAAATAAGGGCAAAACCAAATACATGACAGTGTATTTGCCAGAGTGCTCCTGATGCAAACAGAGCAGTGTTTGCATACCTCAGCTGAGAATTTAAGAAGGAGAGTTTATTGTAAGTATTTTGTTTCCTTACCTCTTAAAATTTCATCTGAGCTGAGCAGCCCATTTCTTTGTATGTGACATATCTTAGCGGTTTTCCAGGCACAGTGAGAAACAATAACTACCAAATCTGCCTTATGATGTTGAATAAATTGAAATGTGCATTTAATGTGGTTTCCCAAGTTAAAAAAAGACATGTTTGCTTTAGTATCTTGGCACAGCATTGCTCCATTTCAGCCAAATCTAACTGTGAGGTAGGGGTCTTGAAAACATTAAACCTCCAAAGAGGAAGGAGAATCAGTGAATAGCTGACTGTGGATATACCCATCTGTACCTCCACCAAGGAAACCACCGAAGCACGGTCCTTAACATTCTAATAGCAGGAATCAAAAGGCTAGCTAGCTGGCTATGAACTGTAGGGTGTAACTCTTGCTCAGACATACAAAATATGTGAAAAAGAAAGAAAGAAACAAAAAAAAAGCCAAAAACCAAAAAACTTGGGTTGGACAGGTCTGAGAGGCTGGTATTTCCTGTACAAGAAGCATGTGTAGGAGAGACACAACTTTGCATATTCAACCTTCATTAATTCTACTTCCTCAGCTTTAATTCAGCATCATCACTAAGTAACTGAAATTGCAACCCAACTGGTTGTTTTCACACAGCACATGGATGCTTACTGGGGAAAGGAAATTTCCAGAGGGATGTTCCTCTGAGTCTAACTGTCCATATTATGATACATGTTTGAGACAACAGTGCTGAAAAACCAAGTTCCCTCTTCCTTCTCTCAGCAAACAACTGGCAAGATGACTGCTTTACTTGCCACCACAGCTCCAAATACCTGGAAAGCTTCAGGAGACCTCTTCCAAGAGTCAGCCTGTGTCTAAACCTATTCTGTGTACCAGGGCTGGATACCATGAAGTCAGGTGAAAAAGTGACATAGAGCTACTTAGTCCTCACAGCACAAAATTTACCAAGTTGTGTCTATTGTCCCACCATTATTGAAATGAACTACAGTGAAAGGCCTGTGGCTTATGCCAAAACTGTTTTATGACACAACTTTAATGTCTCCTGCATTTCTTCGGTAACTAATCAATCTTTCATTAAAACATATACTTGAAATGAAATATAATGAGAAATCTGTTGATCAAAAATTATGTAGACACATATACAGGAATGCACATATCAAAAAGTATCAAACACAGTCTTATAAATAATGGTTTAGAACTCTGGTTTGCTGGAAAAAATATCCCCTCAAAACCAATGACATTTTATTCTAGGTATGTCTTGAAAGTTGCATGTTACATATACACATAAAAGAATATCTGATGATCTCAAAGTAATTTAAAGAACAGGAAGCAGTAATAATAACACTTTATAGTACAGCAGATAATATGATAAGCCAAAATTCATATACAGTGTTTACTATGAAATTAATTAACTGTACCTTGAAAAATAATGGCTCCTCAGGAAGAGGGCTAACAGGGAGTGAGGTGGTGCTACTAGCTGGACTCATGTCCGTACTCTGAAAGAAAAGCACACAGGAGTTTGCATTTCCAATCAAGTTCTACAGACATTGTTTTACAGTTTGGGATTGAAAAAGAAAAGCTCACAACTAACACTGAAAATCCAACAGAATTAGACTGACAAAACAACTGCAATCTGTACAGCATTTACCTTTAATTAGTAAAAATATTTCACTAATGTCTAAGTATTTTGTATTTTCTTTATTTTAAGTGAGCACCACATTCAAAGACTGAAACATATGCAAAAAAAATAAACATAATGTGTCTTATAAAAGTGTAATACAAGAGGTTAACTGACAACACAAAAAATTTGTTCATATGAATAACTATGATATACAATTTTGGTTGAATTAGTATTTTGGGGATGTCCCAATAGTAAAGTTAGGAGGCATATTTAACAGGAAAGCAATACACTGAAGGAAAGTATTTGTATCAAAGTTTGAAAAGTACCATTTTCACATGAGTTAATATATCTTACAAATGAACACTAATATATGAAAAGAAACAGTGAACTGCAAAGTTAATACTAAAAATTAGTTAGCATATTTTAATGGACCTATCCAGTCAAAATGCTTGAAAGACTGGTCTCTTTTCAGGTAATATTTCAGTAACCTATTAGTTAGTATGGTCATTATTTTTATAGATGTGTCAGATACCAAAAGAGGTGTGTGGAAAATCTTAATAATTTGGAATTGTAATAATAATAGAAGAACAAAATCTGGATAAAAAAAATGCACAAAAAATTGTTCTGAAGAAAAACAGAGTATATGATAAATCTTAGGAAATAAGTCCTTAAGTACTAAAATTAAAAATATCTGCCAACAAAAATAACAAAAATAAACCTGAAATAATGTAATGGAGAACATAAAAAAAAAAAAAATAAAAATTTTGCATGGGTAAGAAATCAATTTCCTTTTCACGCTATGGCATTGCAGTGCAGAAGGATTTAATGAATTAACTTCTGCAATTAACTAATCAGCTGTCTGGTTTCAGATCACTATAAATCTATTTTGACCCCTCCAAGAAGTCCAGATTCTGCAAGTGAAGAACCCTGCTCCAACTACAGAGTTCTAACAGGTCATTCAGCAGATTTTTAAGCAGAGATACCATATTTTATTGAATCAACTGATACAGAGTAAAAACTGAGATAAAATTTTTACAAAAATCCCAATGTCAAATCTCGAGTACACAGACTTCAAAGTTAACACCTACTGAGAAAACCACAGAGTTTAATCAGATATGTATCAGTTACACCACCTCTGAAAGAAAAAAACAAGTTACTTGCTAAGTAAAAGGGATGTAAGTAAAGGAGAAAGGAAGGGGGCATGATAATTATTCCCAAGCAGAAAGAAAGATACAGGTCATTTATAACCCAAGGAACACACAGAAGTAGCTGAGGAATAGGAGAGAACATGGCAGAAAGCCACTATCTTTGTTGAAGCCATTGCTCTAGCATTTATAAACATAACAAATTTTAAGACTGATTCCTGCACTGGATTATTAAGGAAACTGGTTGATATTTACCTAAAGAAGTGAAATATAACTCTTTTAGATTAAATTCAAAGTGCATACAAAACTGGAGACCTTGTCTATAAGAACGCTGTCTTAAAAGCCAGGAGTTCAGCTGAGGACAATTTGTCTTTAAATTTATATAGTACAGAAAAACCCTAAAGGGGGGTGGTAAAATCAAGTAACTGCTTTCCAAACCAAATCAAGCACCCTAATTTGCACTTAGAAGTGTGTAGGAAGGCAGTCCAATCTTTTAAGCATTGAAACAGACTCGGTATGAAAATCTGCAAAGTGGATTGGTACCTGTACTCTACACAAGCTGGAAGTTCTTCAGTGATAGCTGAAATCTAAGAAAGGTCAAACAGCCCCGAGGATGTTGAAGATGCTTTTAACAAAATGCTTCAAGGCTCAGCCACATGATGGCCTCAGAAAAATATCCACTTTTCTGTGATGACTGAAAACAAGCCAGCCCAGGTCTGGATGCCATGCTGATGTGGCACTGTGCCTGAACTAGAAAGGCTGCAGCGAGGTGGGCTATATTAGCAGGGACACCATGACTATATAGTTTCTGGACTGCAAATGGTTTGACTCTGGCCAGATAGAAGAGCCTCTGTCTGGCTAGAGCTGTCCATGTACATCAGTGCCCCCTCCAACAACTTCAGTAATTTTCCTCTCTAAAGAATGCAAAGCAGGTTCACTGCCAGTGTAAATTAATTAAATCCAGTGGCACTAACACAGTTTATTATAGTAGAGAACTGAGTGAGCCAGTACCAAATGGGTTGTTCCTTGAGCTATTAAAAAAACCCTTTCCAAACTAATCACTGCTTTTAGAGATGTTGTCAGCTTGCCCTCCTGAAGGGACATATAAACAATTACAAATAACATCACACCTTCCACCTAAATTTACCATCCCTAAGGTATTTGTCATGATCACACTTCACATACAAAAGATACATACAAAAAATACACACATTCAAAAAAACCCTATCACTGTGAGTCAAATGAGAACTTTTTATTTGATGTAGCCTAAACCAAGCCTGTTCTCATAAAAGCAGACACACTTAGACTGGCTTATAGCTGACAGATTTTAGTTACAGGTTAACCAGAAGATGCTACACCATTAGGCTATAATCATATCTTTTAAGTCATAGTAGATGTTAAACATAATTTGTATCATAATGATATGTATTTGGCAAAATTGGGTAAATCAGTACATCTCCTAATTTTGCAGTTCTTTGCTGTGCAAGTATAACATTTAAAAAGTATTTTTGATGCATAGTGATACCACAGCTGCCTTTTGTAGACTGAGCCTTTTCACTGTATTGCTGGAAACCTCTGAGTGTTCTGGAGGGCAGAGAATTTGCAAAGCTTTAATCATCTAAACTCAATTTTTAAAATGTCTGAACACCAAGCAATTCAAGCATTTCTCAGAACAACAGTTCAGAAGATACCATCTTGTTCATGTAGAAAACAACCCTGTGAGCTTTTCTTTCTGTGCTTTTAGGCATTTTTTTGTTTGGTGCAGGCTGTTATAATCAGAAAATAGACATTATTAGAATTTTTCTGATAGCTGTCCCACAATTATAATGATCAATGCTCAAGTTTTCTTCTGATTTCTAGAGCTGATAAGCCTAAATGTACATTATCCTCTTTGTGCAACAGGATGGGTATCAGGGCATCATTCTAGATGGTGCTAATCATTTAACCCTAGAGAACAATGTTAAAAATGTGATCAATTTCAGGAATTCCTGGATTTCAAGGCAAAGGAAGAAAACAAAGTCTAAGAGAAAAGTTTTCCCACTTCTGCATCCTATTTGGGGATCCTGGATCAGAATCCTCCTTGAGGACAGATTGCCACCATTTTTGCTGCATGAAAGAGAAAGCAGCTCTTTCTGAAGCTGTTTTAAAGTAGTCACAGGCTTGGTTTTGTCTTATTCTCTTCCACTTGCTATACCTACCTCAAAAGAGAATGTTTCATAAGCCTATATAGTGATGTAAATTGCCTATCAGCAGGTTAGAGAATGTAGTCAGTGTTTTTCCAACAATACAGAAGATCAAGTATATATAAATGTACACGGTTAAAACCACACTCCTCTGAAAACAAGTCATCTTCCAATCTTCAGCAACTGTTCTTTAAACAAAACCATACTCACTTCACCTCATAAATTGTATTTTTTCTTGCTACAAACCCCTTGCTTTTAACCTGATCTTCTCTACGAAGAGGCCTATGTATCAATCTTTGTTAACTGTACCATAAAATATGGAGCATCCACTGTATATCATTCACTGACAGAAGCCAATTTAATTTGTTACCACTGCTTTTCAATAAGGGTAAAAACTGCAATGATAGTTGACTGGATCAGCATCACAATTTATTGATGTAAGAAGTTACTACTGACAGAGAAAACCTCCACTGGATATTTGAGCTAGAGATCAAATAAATCTTTATAATAACTGAAGAAAAGAAAATCTGCATCCTTTGTAGCTTCTTCTAAGGAGTAGTGGATGAATGTTGAACTGACTTCCAGGGTGATAGTTCTGGTTGTACCATACGTGATGCCACTAAGTATCATTTTATAACCTAGAAGTGGAATAGAACTAGGAAATTAAATAAGTGCAGCCAGCAAGCTCTGTAGTTACATTTTGATATACTGAAGGTAATCAAAGACCTGCAAATGGAGTTACTAATGGATCTGCATAGCATCTTCATGAAATATTGTGCTTAAATATTACTATCCCACTTTACCAATTAAAGTAAAAAAGTAGGGGGAATGATTTGCCCAAAGCCATGAAGTGCTGTTAAAAACAAAGATAGAAATTAGGAACTCACAAGTCCAAGCACTCCATTTACATCCAGAGTGCACAATGCTCCCCTATGTGCTTCGAGTGGCTTCTACAGTTTCTGTATTACTTAAAGTCATGAAGAGTTTTTGCTCTTCTTGCAAATAAAATTACTATTAAAATTAGTAATGATAAAAAAAAAGTGTAGACAATGAACTGAGCCTTCACCTCCCACAACGCTTGACTAATTTCCCCCAGCATCCTCAATCTCATTAAGAATGGAAGTGATTCTTTAAAATGTGTTGAGGCCTATTTTATAGCATCTTAGAATACAATCCAGATGGTTATTTATAAAGCTATTTCATGTGTCTTTTATTAACAGGAATAGTTATTATTACTAATAGGGGCAATTATCAACTGAGACATTTAATTACTATTTTCCAGTATTTGCCTGGTCCATTGCCTAGAGCTTGCTTTTCCCACAGCTTAAAAGGCTGTGCAGTTCTTGTATCTAACCTGCGTTATCAGAGCTCACATCACAGGGGTGAAGCATAAGTTACACCTGCTTCTTACTACCTCTTTTTATGACACTACAGGACATGTGGATAGCCAAGTATTTAGTGGTTCAATTACCTGATGATTCTCAACTAGCACTCAGTATATGGGTGGGCAGATCAGCCTTGATTCCTCTTACCATTTAAGTAAAGCTAATCACCTGAGCTGTGAAATGCCAGTGGAAAATTTCACCTGATCTGTCACTTAACAGTACTTGTATGTCCGGTAATGCTTAATTTAGATTCTGACTTCTCAGGAACTCTCAGCAAACACATTAAATGTACTATTTTGCACAGCATTATTTTTTTTTTTTTTCAGCAAGGAATAACTGGGATGAATGATATTTTGTTGACAATTATTTGTTTATAATTTGTCAAAAATAGCTGGAAAGATGCTCTTTTAGCCTTTTAATTAAGCTAAATTAATTATAAAGCCCATAACCAGCAAACAACATAGACAATCCATGGTTTGCTGCAGGCCTATGGTGTTTGAAATATTTAGACTCAGATTATATTTTCACATTGTTCAATTTATATTTAATTTACACAAATATTTAAGTTTGCTAAGCTAGCTATCTTCCTCCTCTCTTTATATTAAATGCAGAAGTGTAAGAATACCAAAGTACCAGGCACAAATTACTATTAACTGCTTTTCAGTTTCTAAAAATGGGAATATGAAAATACCTGTTGTGGTTTAAACCCAGCCACGCATCTCGTTCACTCACTCAACCCCCCCTTTCTTGCCCTCCCCTGCTTTCAGAGGGATGGGGAGGAGAATCAAAAGAATGTAACTCCCACAGGTTGAGATAAGAACAGTTTAGTAACTAAGGTATAACACAAATCACTACTGCTACCACCAATAATAATAATGATAAAGGAAATAACAAGGGAAAAGAATACAGCATCTCACCAACCACCGACAGATAACTCACGACACCCCACCCCAACTGAGCACCGACTGAATACCTCCTCCAACACCCCAGAGCACTAGCCCTTCCAGGTAACTCAGTTACATCCTGGGCATGACATGCTATGGTATGGAATACCTCTTTGGTCAGTTTGGGTCAGGTGTCCTGTCCCTGCTTCCTCCCAGCCTCCCCTCCTCCCTAGCAGAGCATGAGGCTCACAAAGTCCTTGGTCAGAACAAAACATTCGAGCAGTAACTAAAAACATTCCTGTTATGAGTTCTGTTCCCAACTGAAAGTCAAAACACAGCTGCACCAGCTACTATGAAGAAGAAAAAAATGACTGCTACTGCTAAACCCAGGACAATTCCTAACATTAAAAATACCTAGTAGCTGGCATGAGGAGATCACATTAATAAACATGTTTTAAAACTTGTAAACAAAGCAAAAATCTGAACTAAGCCTCTTAACAGGGGCTCAAGAATTAGAGGTTGCTGGTTTACAATTGAGTACATATAGACAGAAGAAAACAGTCTTTTTTATAAGCATATGTCATTTTCTCAGAATAGAAAATGACATATATATCACTATATAACTAATAGATTTATTTAATAGCAAATATGTCTTCCCTTTTGCTTTTTTTTCGCCTTGATTTTTCATTGCTTAACTTTCCAGTCTGTCTTTATTCCCTGCTTTCCTTCACGAGACTCATAATAAACAGAGACACAAGTTTCCTTGGTCAGACAACTTCCTGGCACACAGAGGTTAGATAAAGGGTCCATTAATATGTGAGAGAAAACCACTTTTTTACCTTCCCAAACAGCAAATTCAACTCGAGTTAATCTCTATAAACCCCCTTCACTTCTATCTGCAAGCAGAATGTAACTTCAAAAGTAATTTGAACAATGACTTTGGGTTAACATCTCTTTGTGAAGAATACCACAAGATCATCAATGACTGTCACTGTATGAGTTGGGATTGCTACTATGACACATTATATTAAACACAAGTCCAGTCATATTTTTATCCTAATGAAAACCAGGGGGTTGCTTTCAAAGACGCAAATGCTTTGTTGACAACACAGCGGAGAACTGATTTCCTTGAACAAAACTCTACTCCCTCCCTCAGTTTCTATTGTTTCTTTCATACTTCATTGACTATACTATCCAGCCATGACATTTTGTTATTGTATATTCTTCCCTAATAATATCATATAACATCAGCTTTTTCTGCTCTTTCAGCAGTCAACTGAGAGAACCAAGTACTCTCCTGGGATTTTAATCTGCAGGCTGCCTATTTCAATTGCTTTTCTTCAGAAGATCTTTCAGGTTGAAAATATACACTTTTTTTTCTCAAACTGCTTTCAGTTTTGTAGCAAATATGACAGTTATCTCATACAGCAAGTTTAGTGATGACTTTTTTCTTACTCGTCACAAAGATATTTTCCTTCTCTACAGCTTGCATCGCAGCACTAGCAGTAACCAGACTGAGACTCCACACTACAGCCATAGCCTGAATCTGGAAGAAAATGTCTGCATCCAGTCAAAGGAGCTTATCAGCATGGGCTCTCTCAAACTCCTACATTTTCCCTGTATACAGATCCATTTTTTTTCTCCTCTTACAAATAAAACACTTTGAAAAGAAGAAATCAACTAATTAAACTGAGAAGTTTAAAATCTAATAATAGACTTGCCTCCTCTCCCTCCCTTACACATCCATACATGTTCTGCACCATTCTGTATCTAAACATACTGGGACAAGCTATAAGCTGAAGCCAAAAAGGATCAGGTATTAATACAAACAATAGACACACCTACAGTTATACCAAAGAGGACAAAAACATACACAGGATATACATTCATATGCTTCTGGATACGTGGAAATAACTCCTTTGATGTGTTAGGAAAAAAGTGCTCCTAAAAACATGTTGCTCTGTAAGTTCCTCTGAACTATCCACAGATGGTCACTGTTGAAGCCAGGCTTTAGGTGCCAGTTTCATAAAAACAGTTCCTATGTTCACGTAGTCATACAATTAACTGTTCTCCACAAAACTCTGATGTTCATCATCTCCTTCCAGCCTATGTAACATCATTTTTAGTCTACAAGAGAAAGACACAATTCCTTCAAGACAAAGATCTATTTGCACTTGCTATTAATGAATGTTTTTCTTCAAGGTACATGTTTTCTCATACACTAAACTCATGTCCAAAACACTACACATACTTTACTGTTCATTACACCCCTTTGCCCATAATCACATAGGTGATATCTCTTGCAACACTTTGGTCAGTTTTCTACCTACAGTTTCCATGCCACATTATTTTCATCTGAATGAGGAAAATGTTTCATAATATTAATAAAATTTATTCTATAAATCTGAACACAACGAAGCCAGACTGATTTTTGTTAATAATTTCCTGCTCAATTGTCTGGCTGTTTTCTACCTTTATCTTACTTTGTAAGCACCAAGAACAACATTGTCAGATTTTCAAACTGGTGTTTTTATGTGAGGCTATGTTTTATTTTTCTGTGTTTCTCAAAAAGATTCAGATGCCTTCAATTGCTATGCATTTCACTGAGGTTTTAACAAGCCACTTTGCACTTTCTAAATGTTGTGACTGCAATTATTCTCACTTCTTCATCAGTGCTCAGAAGGGTTTTTACAATTTCAGTATGGAACCACTTCTGACAGAGTATAAAATACTTGTTTAGATGCAGAGGCTTCACGCTCAAAACTGTCTTGAATTCCCCAATAACAGCTTAAAGGAACCATTTTAAACATCTGCATGTGTCTGCTGCTAAATCGAGAAAGACAGATTTCCCTCCTCTCTCCACCAACCCCCGACTACAAGAAAAGCAGAAATTCCATGATTAGAAATACGCTTTTCTTGGCACTTCCTCAGTATGATGCTGTTAGAAATAAAAGGTAAACATTTTTAAAGTTTTGCCATGTTACTTGCTTCACAGTGTTTTAACAGTAATGTTCTTTAATGATTTTAAGAAGTTGAATCCCTTTGTATTATATAAGGCAATATATTAACTCCTGAAATGTAGAAATTATGATTATCATAGGCACAGCTTTAAAGCATGCTAAACCTGCTTTTTGGTTTAGCAAGCAGGTTCCAAAGGGGACTTGGTCAAGGTAGAACACATATTCCTTGATTTGTAAATAGGTGGTGTTCTGTGTTTCTACTTTCATACAGCAGCTTTCATTCTTCAAGGAAAGATCAAGAAGGGTAAGGCATGACAGGAACTTTAACTCCCACCCTGGCAGAAGGTTCAACAGAAACTACCTGAACTGCAGTAAGCTCTCCAGTCTTTCTAGCTCTACTTGCCTTTCCATTTTCTAGCCTAACACTTCATTCTCCCACCAGCTCAAAACAGGGTATGTCAAGACTGTCGGCTATTTCTTACCTTTTAGGGTACTTGCACAGCATCTTCTACTCACTGTACTTCTCACTCCCACACTCATCTCACCACCAACAGTATTCCTGTTGTGCTATCCATCTGAACCTGAAAGTCTTCCCACCTTCTCTACCTTTCTCCCTTCTTTTAGTCAATGCTCATCACCTTCAGCCCATACATATCATATATTAAAATACATTTAATATATTTAAAGAATATATAGTATATAGAAAGCAATATATTCAGATACATATATTTTATATAAAATTACACACAAAAAATTGACTGAAGGGATCTCTTTATGTAGTTGCTGTGATACAGTGTCCATACAACTGATTTGCCACTGAAAAGATGCAGAGTGAAGCTGGTCAAATACTACTTCTCTGAAAAAAACCTCAGGTTTTGCAACAGTGAACCTCCATTTTGACACAGCTTCTCAGTTCCAAGCTCTGTACAGTCTGGTGAGGCCAAACTGCACTGCTTAAGAAACTGATGCATCTTGCAAAGAAATAGAGGAGTTAGGAGTTGCTTCTTGTAGTACTTAGGCACTGCATTATAGTTATTTTTAGAGCTTTCAGATGAGCATTTTGTTTTCATTTTTGTGTTTTGTAATGAAATTGTATATTAAGCTTGCTGAGATATCCGAACAGCATTTTATAAAGCCATTATAAAGCCATCACTTATATGATGTCCAAGAATACAAATGACTATAATTTCTTCCTACCCTTCAACATCAATAGGGGGACTGAAGAGAAAAATTGTACACACCTTTCACATTTATTTAATTACAAGAAAATATAAAGAGCTTTTGAATGAAAAAAAAACAAACAAACAACAATTACAAAAAAGTACTGTCTGTTTTCTTTGGAATTATTGTTACATGCATTTCTGCTATTGTACTTACATGCATTTATTTATATATTTGTATGCATTTATATATTTATTCCCTAGTTTGGTAATTCCATAAAGCAAGGATTAAGTATAGGATCAATCACCATGTGATATATAAGTATTCCTTGAAATAGCTTTGGTAGACCTACTACAAAAATAAATCGACAAGAGACAAAGCAAATGAGGACACATGTCAGCAAACTCCTAGGCTCATGCTACAAGCTAGGAGTTTATCGATATTCATGCTACATCACAAAGCAGCTGGCAGCCTGGCTTATCTGATGGCAACCTCTCTCCATTGAGTTTCTTTTATCTTCTTCCTTTCCATTCCCTTTGAATCCGCCACTACGATTTTAGCTCTCAGCAGCTGCTACTGCTTACAAGAATCTCTGCAGGCTCAGTTACGACAAAAATGAAAGTTTCTCTTGGCATCGTTGTTGCATCCCGTACTTCTCAGCACCACAAAGGCGATGGCAGGTGCTAACAGCACTTGGCTGCTGCAGGGAGGCCATGTGGTTCTCACTGCATCAGCTGTTTATAGAGGCAAGCTCATGCAGAGCAAAATGCATGGGACTCCGTTCTCTTAGGCATAAGCTATCACCAGAGTTACAAGCAAAAGATAGTTCCCCAAATTCTTCCTAAAACTCCCAACAACTCCAACTGAAATTTATATATAAAAGGATACACACCCTGAGAGGTCATAGGATCTGCAGGCAGCAGAAACATCTGGGTTTAAGTGATGCCTATCAGCAGAGCTTGGCTGAAAAGCCTGGGTCACATAATTTCTTATATACTTTAGCTCTTACACTGTTGCTGCTCCCAGCCTTTTAGGGCTGCTAAGTTCAATACAAAAATTTCATCAGTCTGCTTTTCCATAACTTAAAGTTGGGACAATTTTTTGCCTCCATCAGGTACTGTGTAGAGAGGAGAATCTTGGAAAGGTATTGCTCTGACAAAAAAGATAAATGTTTTCTGGCAAAGAGTTTGCACTGGAATACAGTAAACAGATCAAATATGAGAAACTTTTAGCACATACACTGCAGATGAAAAAATATACTTGTGGGACATTTTCAAAACAATAAAATCAGTATTGAGGGAATACTAAAATCAATATTGCCCATGCCTATCTATTTCATTATACCTTTCAATTAATGGCCACATACTTCTTTTGCCACTATTTCTGCTTCAATCAGAGCACATGATGATAACTTTTAAAAACTTCTCATTTTATTTTTACCATATGACACTCATATTGCAACACTGGGATGTTGCACAGGGTCTGGAAGCTGCCCACATACCATCAGAAGAAAATTCTGCTGTCAGGTTTCAATCCTTTCTAGTCTAATGGCTCCATTTTTTTCACTTGGCTATGCCTTGTCATAGCCAGAGACACGGAGCTCAGTACCAGGAGTTCTGGAAATTCTCATGTTAAATAAAACCATGTTAATACATTTTTTCAAAATAAGGAGAATTTCCAGCTTTTACTGATGGCTCTTAAAGATGATACATTAACAGTGAATACAAATGACTTGTACATTACTTTTCATTTGCTTGTTTTCTGCAAAGAAGAGTACTGCAACTAGTAAGCAGGAAAAAAATGCCAGTCTGTAGCTTTTTAACAGATGCACACAAAAATCCAATAAAAAATCTTCATCATTTTAATGTGTTTTTCATGAAGAATAACAACGATTTTCACAGGATTCTTGTTGAATACTTCTGACAGATTATTATAGGCAAGTATCTGAACTTAAGTAAGAATACTGTGGTTTGGAAAGCTACTTGCAGGCATATATTTTTCAGTGGATTTCTATACCACCACACAAACTACAAAATGATGAATACTGCTATTTCCATCTATTTACCGCAAGTTCCCTAAAACAAAAAAAATAAATTACTTTTTTAATGTCACTAGTAAACGCGTATTCTGTGAGCCTGTGAAAACCAAGACTAATTGCCTGAAAGTCAGACTATGTTTTAGAAAATAAGATGTCTATCATCCTGAAACCAGGAACTAAAACCAACCAGGCTTGAAATTTTCAGAGTTCTGTATGCAACACCTATGCCGTTCTTCATGAACTGTGATTGCACTATGCTAAAGTGGAACCATCCCACTAAACACAAACTGAATCTAGGTCAGGTACGTGTATTAAATATACATAGTAAAAGTAAGAAAGAAATTACAAACCTTAACTATTGATACTGCTAAAGTCCTTTCAGGAGAAGAGTAAAGCTTAAGCAAGTAAAAGGAAACTGCTCTTCAGTGACTGACAGAGGCCAAGAAGATACCCCTTTCCCCATAGGCAACACTACTGGATTCCAAATGCCTACAAATGCATATCTGATGTCCTGAGTCTGCGTGGATTCTTCAGCTAACTTAAACATGCAGAAAAGAAAAAAAAAAAAAACAACCAAA
>NDXB01022470.1:0-36461 GCA_002631895.1 Agapornis roseicollis
GAGGGACTCTTCATTAGGGACTGCAGTGACAGGACAAGGGTAATGGGTTCAAACTTCAACAGGGGAGGTTTAGATTTGATATAAGGAAGAAATTCTTTCCTGTTAGCATGGTGAGGAGCTGGAATGGGGTGCCCAAGCAAGTTGTGAGTGCTCCATCCCTGGCAGTGTCTAAGGCCAGGCTGGACGAAGCCTTGGGTGACATGGTTTAGTGTGAGGTATCCCTGCTTATGGCAGGGGGGTTGGAACTAGATGATCTGAAGGTCCTTTCCAACCCTAACTATTCTATGATTCTATGGTTTCAGCTCTGCCCAGCATTGCATAGAGCCACTTTCCACAGTAGCTGTTATGCTGCTCGCTTTTCTTGCCTCAAGCAAACGCCAAGCAGTTGATGAGCATAATTTGGTTCCATCTCCAGTAAAGCTCTCCTGAACTCTTAGGGCAGGGAGAAAATCCATCCAGTAATAAACGTGAGGATTTTTTTCTGTTAAGCAGATTCTGTGTCTGTCTAAGTGATGTTATTAAATAATGTTTCTGGAATTGCTCCAGATATGTGCATGCATAGCCAGGAGTGAGGAGGGAGAGGAGCTTTGGTTGTGGCCTCAGATGATAAGAAGTTTTGTGGGGTCAAAACACCACATTGATCCAGCCGTTTCAAATCTTTTACAAGCCCAGACACAACCAGACAGGTTTTGTTTTTAAATTGTTTTAACATTTCCTGACGAGGCTGATGTGATCGTCAAAACTAAGCAGGAAAATTAATAATAGAAATAATGAAAAAATTGACAGACTTTGCTGGTAGTGCCTCTGCTTGGGCTATGGGTAGCCATCATGACTGGGAGAGGGAAGGGCTGCAGCGGGAGCTCCCAGGCACTTGCCTCTCACACTACAGAAGAAAGGTGCTGACATCCCCCGCTTTGGGTTGCTTCCAAATTACCACCCATCAGGAGACTTAGTGGAGGGTCTTGATGGGGAAGCAGACACCAAGCAAATGGCAGCTGAGCGGCATGGCAGGGCCCCAGCTGAAAGCATCACCAGCTCCTGTGTGCTGAGCCCAGGTGCTCCACGCCTGAGCTGGAATGCAGGCAGCCTTCCTTGCATGTAATTAAAAATGTTAATTAAAAAAGCAGTGCAAAGTCAAATGCAGCAACAAAGGAAAATCAGATCCTGGGCTGCACCTGCAGGGGCATTACTTGCAGAGATGTGATCATCCCATTCTACTCAGCACTTGACAGCAGCACCAGGAGTACTGTGTCCACTTCTGGTCACCACCATTCAAAAATGACACGGACAGACTGGAGAGGGTCCAGAAAGGGTCCAGCAGAGAAGATCAACAGGCTGGAGAACCTGCTATCTGAGGAAAGACTGAAGGCATTGGGTCTCTTCACCCTGGAGAAGAAAAGGTTCAGAGGGACCTCACACAGTATTCCAGCACTTAAAGGGTGGCTACTGGGAGGATGGAGGCTTTCTCTTCACAAGGAGCCACACACACGGTGAAGACAAGGGGTACAGGCTGCACCAGGAGAAGTTTTATCTCAATATAAGAATTTTTTACAGTGAGATCAGTCATTTACCAGAACAAGCTCCTGAAGGATGTTCTAGAGTCCCATCATGAAAGGTTTTCAAGACGCAATTGGACAAGGTGCTAAATAATCTCATCTAGTGTCCCTTTCCTATGGAAGGTTGGACCAGATGATCTCTCAAGGACCTTCCAGCCTGGGGTGTTCTATGATTTTATGATTCAATGATTCACTTTGTTCTTCAAGTCCTTTAATGGCCAGCTGTCACCTGTTTGCTCTGCCACCTGTTGGCTGGGGAAGGACTGCAAAGTGAACAGGCAGAGTAGAGATTTAAAGGGTGTTTAGGTTATACAACCACTGCAACCATGGACGGCCAGGTCCCCACCAGCCCTTGGTACATCTCAGCCTCGTTGGGATTTCCTTAGGAGTATGATTCATACCTTCATGGAGGTCAGCAGATGTATTACCAGTAGCAGTGCTGAGGAATATCACAGTGTGATGCTCTGACACTGCTCATGGTTTGGCCAATGAAGGATGCCCCCGGCACCTCTGGTGAATCAGACACAGTGCTGTAGGTGAAGCCTCTCTAGTAGAGGTGTAGAGCAGGAAGCAGGGTTGCTAGCAGGCCGGGTAATCATGGCAAGATGCTGAACCATGTGTCCCTGGAGGTCATGGATGAAGTGACCTCCCTCCTGGTGCCAATTGTCTTCACCCCGGGCATGCTGCTGGGGAGATGGAGGTCCTCCTTAGATGGGGAGGTTGCTGCTCCCAAAGCTGCTGGAGGGTTTGCATCCCCACAGCAAGCCTCTGTGGTGTGGAGCTCCCTTCCTTCCTTCCCAGGCTCTGACAGCCTGTAATCATTTTATCTCTCAGCATTAATGGCAGCAAGCAATAAACTTGCATCCTAATTATTGTAATTATTTCTTTCTTTGTACGTCAGCTTTGGTAATGATGTTTTTACAGCTGATGGGATGGAAGGGAGGGGAGAAAAGAAATACTGTCACAGTAATGAAGAAGGAGCAATGAGCATATTCCTTTCCATTCACTTTCCTCAAGGTTTTAAAGCCCACTTGAGTTTCCTATTCTCTAAGGTCCCAGAAATTAGCAGTGATTGCCCCAATACTGCAAAGTATCAGCAATCTAGGACTAAATTTGTAATTGATCTTAAGTACCTACCTGCCAGCATAGCCCCAGAGGTGCCTCAGTGTCTCCAAAGTCCCCTGCACACGTAAGTACCCCTGCGTACTAAGAACTGCCTATTTCTTAATAGCAGAAGCTCACTGTTTTGCTTAACCTCAGGCATGACTTACAAGCTAAGTGTTTTACCAGTCTTGTCTGTGGGAATTTCATATGGAGGGGGAGAAGCTGCTGTAATCACCGTTTACAATTCACATGGTCTTTCAGAGGGTGAGATTCAGCTTCCATTTCTTCCCTAGAGCATTAGCACCATGATGGGAGAGTGGTCCCCGCTACTGGGCAGGAATTTCTTTCCGTGGTGTAGCCCAGGTGCTGGAGAACAAGAGCAGCCTTTGCCCACCAGCTGTAACCCCTAATCCAGAGCATGGGCTGGGGAGAAACCCAGCCCCACAGCACTTTGGGAAGCTGTGCTTGGCTTCTGAGCTGCTATAGAGGTGGCAGCAGCCCTGGCTCAGAGTAGCTGCTACTAAACATGGGATAGAAGAGACCTTACTAGAAGAAATGTGGGCAGCTAAGATACCACACAAGAACTTGTAAAGCACCCAGGTCCCTGTCTAGAGACCTAACACAAGATGTCCAAGTAGACACCAGGCACTTAAGGCCAGACTTCAACTAGGAATTGATGGTTGCTCGGCTCCTGTTCCCAGGGTCACCTACACAGAAGTCTCTGCACAGCATCCTCCCTCTGTCCTTCGCATTCATCCCATTCAGCTCAAAAGCTCCATGCAGAACAGGCTCACCAGGTAATGAGCAGGAAGTATCAGACAGGCCCCATGTGTAAGTGGTAACAGCCACTAAGGTCCTCTCCTGCGCTGGTGTGAGGTGTTGCCATCTACACTAGTGTGTCCACACTAGTAAATTAAAGCTTTTTAGATGCTATTCATGGGCCCTGGTACGTGATTATGAACACTAATAGACCCAGCCTCAGGCTCCACGCTCCACACTAATATTTCTTTTAATTGCCCATTATTGATAGTTCTGCAGCCAGACCTTTCTTAGGGATCTTTTCTGTGATAGGGAGTTTGCTTGGGTTTTCCCACTTCACCCAACGAAATTGCTAAATTAACTGGTGTATGGGTACTGTTTGAATGACTGATCAGCATTTCATTAGAGAACCAAGGCAGCAAAACTGCTCTATACAGCAGTCCATCTCTGACATTGGATTGTCTTCACCCAGTGCATCCCAGACGATATCCCAACTCACATAAGCTTCTATCTCCTTCAGCTTCACTAATAAGAAAAACGAGTGAAACACAAACAGCAACTGCTACCCCATGGCCTCATATCTAGGGTTTCAGCAGCCCCTGGACCACATCAGGGGTGTTTCAGTACATGGTGAGATTGTCCTTTCCCCCTCCTCCTGCTGTATTTGGCAAGCTGTATTTCCCAGCCTGTCTTGCTTCAAACAGTAACTTGTTCCAGTGTAGAGCTGGGCTTCCCACCTCCCAGCAAATATCTTAAATCCTAAACTGTGACTTAATGTGCCCATTTGTCTGATTTACTGGGTTGGCTGGTCCTGCCACCTCTGCTCCCTCCAGGCCATAAGGGACCTGAGCCCTGGCAGGAGTCCTGGCCAGGCAGTGCCTCTCTGCCACCAGCTCTGTCTCTTCAAACACGGGCTTGTTCAGTCTCAGAGCCCTCTTTCAGGATGACACTCTCTTTACTCAAGTCCTCATTCTCCCCATTTCTCCCTGACGTTTCAAAAATAATTACCAGTGGTTCAGTAAGTTCATTAGCAAACTCCCTTAGGACCCTGGCTATGTATCATCCAGCCCTGCTGATTTGTGGATAGGCTCTAATCAAGTGTTTCAAGTCTCTCTCTCTTTCCTCCTCCTTTCAGATTAACAGTTATTTTGACAAGATTCTCATTATTTCCCATTTCCTGGCGGTACCCAGGGACTGGGCTTATTTGAGTCCTCACTGTTGTCATTGTGGGTTTATTTTTAACCTCAGGCTCAGCTTCTCCACAAGGGCAACAGAGTTTTGTGTTCTTCAAAAACTCGTGGCTTTGTCAGCTCCACTTTAGTCTCAGTTCATCCTGGGTCTTCCAGCACTTTCTGTCTTCTGCCTTTATCATCTCTTATTCTTCTTCTTCCTACTGCTCCAAAATTAGCCAGAAGAAATGACAGCGTTACAGCCCTTCCACCTTCTTAGATACAGGCCACCTTCTTTGCTGCAGTTAATTTCTTGTCTTCCTTTCCTTATTTTTCTCCCTGCTGACCTCTGGTGTCTATACACTTTCCAAGTCTCTATTTTCATTCCCAACAAAACCATCCACTGGCTCCTGCTGGAAGTGACCCAGCCACCAGAAAAGCCACCGACAACCCCATCCAGCTTAACAACATCTTTAAATGTTGGGGGGAAAACTCAGGTTTACCAGCAGATGGAAAACACAGCTACCTCGCTTTTGGGCTCCCCCTGTGCAGGGGGAAGGATCTCAGCCCCTCATTGTCCATCTCCATTAGCCCAAAGTGAGTGTTATGCCTTGCACACGATTGCTGAAGATGATGAGGTGTAAAGTGGAAGAAGGAAGAAGAGATGAGGCTGAAGGGCAATTTTTCTTCCAAATACCTTCCACAGCTCTGCACGTTCCCTCCTATCAGGAGCCTACAGCCCATGGGATTAGCCCAGCCTCATTATCCTTGATTTGCAAGAGATGTCTGAAGTCAAACACTTTCATCTGAAAAAAAGCAGTAGGGGTTTTTGTCTTTAGTCATCAACATCCAGCTCCTCTGCAGTCCCTCAGCTGCACGTCCCCAGCCATCAGATCCATCTGCCCCAGTTTGGCTTTCCACTTGACACCACCCTTCCTGCATGTGAAGACAAGGTCAGCAGGAACCCAGGCTCCCACAGCACAGCATGGCTATGGAAGGGGCTGAACAAACAAGGCATTTCTTAGATGTTTTTTTCCCTCCTACTTTTCAGCATTCATTGATAATTACAGGAGTAATTACAGGGTTTATTCTAACCAAAGCATCAGGGACCCCGAACTGCTTGGATTGCTTTTGCATGTGATGGTGTTACAGGGATGCAGTGTCCTGCTCCCTTTGCTACAGATCGGTATGTGGGCTGGAGCATCTTACTTGGACTAATTGGCCTCTGTTATTTAAATTAGAGACATTTACCTACCTGGCAGTGGCACAAAAAGCATTAATTTTGGGGGACAGCAAGGGAGAGGTAAGAAAAGCACTCACACAGCTTCACGTAAATAAGAGTAAAAAGCGTGTTCATTGTTTACCCCTTGTAATGCAAGCTTGGGTTTGTTTTAAGCCTGAAAAGAGAATTGTTGGGTAAGAAAACTAACTCAAACTTTATTTGTTTTTCATGAATGAAGCGCTGTGGTTCTGGATGGAAAAATTTATGCCACTGGTGGGATCGTTAGCAGCGAAGGACCTGCCCTGGGAAACATGGAAGCCTATGACCCTAAAACAAACACGTGGACACTTCTGCCAAATATGCCCTGCCCTGTTTTTCGACACGGCTGCGTAGCAATCAAGAAGTACATCCAGAGCGGCTGATGTTATGCAGGAGTTGGATGGAGAACTGTTTATACCTGTTGAAAGCAGGCAAGAAGAATACTACTACTTAAGAAACAAAAGCAGCAAAGCCAGCCAGTGAACATATTGCTCTAAAGTCTTGAATAGTGTCTACATTGAATGTAGAAAAATCATCCTCACCTTTTGGTGAACAAGGAGCAGAGAGCTCCGTGCTATGTAAGATAATTGTAACTTAATAATACAAGGGTGTCACTAGATGTTATAGTGGCACTTGTTCTGGACATCGGCTTTTGGTCAACCCAGGTGCAATAGAATTTCACATATTTTTTAAGCTGGGGAAGAGAAGAAAAAAGAAAATCTGCATTTTACTTTAGAGTTCAAGCTTGATTCTTAAAATAACCATGCAGATTAGTTTTACTATTACACTTTAGGCATCAATCTATTTGAAAGGTCAAAGTGTCCTTACCACTTTGATTCCTACATTTGTTTTTAACAAATACATGCTTTTCAATACCAATGACTGAAAGGAATCTTGTGTGACAGATGGCTTATGTTGATGTCAGTCTTCTATCAGATCAAACAAATCTTTCAGTTCTCTAGAGCAGAGCCTGGAGAGGAGGAGAGGTGGGACCGGGGACAAGAATTGGTAATAAATTATGGTGTAGAAGATTAAAAACAAAACAGGCCTGTTGGGCCGGATGAGTTTCTGCTCTGGGTGATGCTTGTGTGGGCACATGTGGCCATGCCCACAGGTCGGGGGGCCGGGGGGAGAGTCTTCTAAACTGCGTCTGCCGCTTTCAGCTTCTGAGCGAACTTGGCAGTGCTGGATTCCCGTAATGCAAAACGAAAACTCTTTCGATTCCAGAGGCATTCTCCTGATAATCCGAAGATTTAGGATCCCATCCGGGGGTTTGATTGGGAACCCGCTAAAACACAGAGCGCAGTGTGGGACCTCGACGTTTTCATCACATGGAGAAGGTGCCTCCTGTTGCAGCTGCGCACTCAGTTTTGACTCTTAACCAAAATCCCTTATGTTGGGATACACGCCACTATCTTTTATGTAAAGTTTGAGAAGTATTTTATTTTACTTTTCGAGTTTCCCCATAGGTGTGGAAACCTTTTGCTTCTCTTATTTACATATTTTAAACACACAAATTTAAATCCCATGGTAGAAAAATGCATAGACTTAAGCCCAGTATAAGAGACTAAAAGTGATTACTATGTAGAGTTGTAAGTATATGCACAGCACAGGGGGTATATTTTTATATATATTAAAATATTGTCTATCCAGAGAGCATTGTGATGTGGGAATTCTTTATAAATTTATACGTGAAAGGATCAAACAGGAGATGAACCGGGTAACATAGAGGGGCCAGGGGAAAGAAGCTGAAAATTCACAAATAAGAAGTAACCCCTAGCTAAGGACTGTCCAATTTCTTTCCAGGTCAAGGGAAAAAAAGTTGCCATACTTGCCTTTGCAGACTCAAATCCCAAATGCCATGCCAGTTGTTCAAGGAGAGTCCTGTACAGGGTGTGGGTGAGATCTTACAGTCAATATCTAGTTGAATTTCATACCAAATAATGCTAGCCTTTTTATAGGGAGGGAGGTCTGCCTACAGCTTTGGGGAAATCAATGCAGATGGTTCGCTAATCATCTTATTTTATTAATAATCGTTTATAAAATAAAATAAAATAAAAAAGACATTTGTATCTTGCAGTATTTAAAGTGCTCAAGTCATCTGAGTCAAGCTATAGGGTGACTCAAGTCTCTCATTTTGACAGTGAGGTTCCAGCCTTTGTTATGCAGTTGTTTTATTTATTCTTTAAAGAAAAAAAAAAAAAGTAATAATAAGCACAACAAAATTATATACTAGTATGTCATTTAAAGTATTTATGTCGAACAGGGTGCAAGTGTGAACCTAAAGATTGGAGCACAAGTTTCTAACTGCCTGGGGCAGGACTAATTTTAGTGTTGGTGTGTGTCTACCTCCAAAGGAGGTGCTACCTGTCAACAAGACCTAAACACATTCAACATTTCCAATTTAGCTTATTTCTTCATTTCTCACACTGGAACAAAACTGGCTATTTCTGTGAATAATATTAAAAACAGGGTTATCTGTAATGGTATTGTATATAGTTTATGTTTACTGTTAAGTTCTTGTTATATTATAATAAATATATTTATAGATCTAGATTCAGCATCCAGATTGGATTAATTCTGTCATGACCGACCAAGAAGCAACACTGCATGAACAGTGACTTCAGGTTTCATCCCAGCCATGGATGAAAGTGTATCCATTCCACCCAGCTAGCTTCCCTCGCAAATCCCAAAATTCATTGCTGATACTTAAATGCTTCAAAGAACATCCATTGCTGAAACTTAAGTAGCTTCTGAAGAACTTCCATTCCTATTCCAGAAGAAGTTCTTGAAAGTGATTCTGTATTTTATTCAGCAAGACTGTTTCTTCTTCATCCATTTTCCCAAACTTAACCATTAAGGAAAGCAGGCTCAAGGTACTTTAGGAAAGTATCTTGGAAAAAAAAAGCAGTGATAAACAGGTTTGTTGTGGATGACGTTTTTGTTTTACATGAAGGTTAGGATTTGTAGTGTGCTGCTGCTGCAATGTCTGAAAGATAAAAGCTACTTATGCCCTATGGTCAAAATTCCTTCATATCTGGAGTGGGAGTTCTGTATCTCACTGGATACATCTTTCAGAGAGCACTTAAGAGCAGCCATTCATGTTTTCTTTGATGTTTCATTAGGGTGCCATCTGGTAGCTGTAAAACTGGATACGGAACAAAGATGTGCCAAATATAACTAGTCTCAAATACCACCGCAGTGGAACATTTCAGCTGGATCTTAGGAGGCAATATCTGCTCTGCACATTAACAGGAAGAATCTAACATCTATTGAAATTGTCTCATGCTCTTACAGAGTACATCTGTGCAAGTATTTAAGAGCATGAAATGCAGCTTTTAACCAGCTTCGTGGCTCAGGTTGCACAGCCTATGAAGGTTACCAGAAGCCTTGTGATTCACTGTCACACAACCCTGCTGCAACAATCCACACCAGGTGGAATGAGTTGCCAGCCTTTTCATCAACACTCGGCAAAGATCCTTACTCAGCACTAGTCACTAATACTTGGTAGGACAAACAAGATGCAGGCTATTTGCTTTACTTGTCTGTGGAAATCATTTTAGTTCCCCTCTGGGAAGCTGCGGAGCACTTTTGCCAAATGAATCGTGTGCACTTCTGAAAGCATTAAGACATTCAGGGCCAGGCTGGCTCAGCCTGGCTATGATAAACACTCTGCTCACCGGCTTCACCCTGCCCTGGCTTACCTGGGAAGGAGGTCGATCTCCAAATGGGGCTGTTGGCCGTGTTCAGGTAATCAGCCACCCCTGTCAATTTACACAATTATCCACCTCTGACCCCTTGTCTCATCTAGTGGCAAACACACTGTTCTGATAAAGCCTCAGCAACCCCATCTATTAATGAGCTGCAGCCCGGTGTTAAGGCTGAGCTTAGCACAGTGCAATTGAAGCAAGCAAATTAGAGCATTCATTACACTTCAGCTTGCCCTTGGAGGAGTCTGGATAAACTGAATGCAAGCACGAGCACCCAATTTCTGCAGCTGCAGGGATACAGGGATTAGCTGGAAGAGGAGCCGCAACCTGAACTTCTACCTGACCTCCCAAGCACCATTGTATTTAACGGGCAGAGAGAATAAAGGCCCAGACTGCTTCCAGTAGTTACCCTCCCACCTGGCTTCTCATGAGGAACTCCTCTGGGAGAACTAAAACTGATCCCAAAGCTTTTCTCTGCTGTCTCACATGCAAGGGCAAGTCCTCGGAACCATCCTGCCTCCCCATCGCCAACCAAAAGAGGTAATTTACTATATATAATGGGGGATAAACCTGCAAAACAGTGCATGCAGGTCAAGTCCTGGCAGGCTGCAGCCGGTGCCAGGCCCCTAGGAAGACAGTGACTCTGCATCCACTTTGATGTTCTTACAACTTGGTGTCCTAATACAAGGTTTTTAATTTGGATGAGGCCCTGAAGCTCACCCCTTAACGCTTTCTTTCCCATTTCAATTTGGCTAAACACAGGAGCTGAAACGTGGTTTTGGCTGAATTTGAGGCACCAGCACCTACAGGAAGGCAGTAGTAGGTTCCCATCATGAGTATTTTGGGTCGATAACTTTAGACTGCAGAGAAGTCCAGAAAGAAAACGTTCTGGAGGGAAGCAGATGGACGTGTCTCAGGCACAGTGTTCCCATCACTCGTTACATTAAGCTGGACAGCAATACCAGAACAGAAACACTGTGTTTCCTCCGACAAGCCCATCTGTTTGCAGCATGATTAAACACTCACTGAGATTAGAATTCATGGAAGCAGGAGCTGCCATCACAGGCTCCTTAGCTGAACTGTGCAAGCCTGACAGGCACAGCAGCACCGTCTCCAGCTGCTGGAGACTGAAACAAAAAGGAAAGTGGCAAACTACCTTAAAAACCACCTCTCCCTTTGCTAATCACTGGTGATTTTCCTTTTGATAGCACACTGCTTTTCATAATTCCTGTTTACCGAGCAGATTTCTTAAAAAGTAACAAATTCCACTTTATCTGAACAAATTCTGCTTCATTTGGTAAGAGCTTTACACAAAATTACATGTTTTGGCTCTGTTACTACCTGGGGGAAGGAAGCTCCAGTGCTGTCATCAAGCCAAATGTGACTCCGAGTTTTTCATTAGTGATAGTCTACACAATGAAGGTCTGAAGGGCTACCTGCTGGGTTTAATTTCATTGTCTGTTATTTTGACCAGCATTCTCTTTTCCTTCGGAGCTCATCTCCCAAGATTCATACTGGCACCAGTATCCAAGCCTTTCACAACCTGTCCAGAGAACAGCACTGTTAACCCAGGGGTTTTTAACAGCTTGACAGGCAACATCAGCATGTAGCTTGTAAGCAAATTAATACAGAAGTAGAAATGGTGATGACAGCTGGGGCTGAGCTGAAGATTGCTACAAGTCATGCCTAGCACCACAGGCAATGCACAAAATTTCTCCAGCATCATGACTATCAGGAGCATTGTGTGCAGTTCTGGTGTCCTCAACGTAAAAAGAACATGGGGCTGTTGGAACAAGTCCAGAGGAGGCCACGAGGATGATCAGGGGACTGGAGCATCTCCCATACGAAGACAGGCTGAGAGAGTTGGGGCTGTTCAGCCTGGGGAAGAGAAGGCTGCATGGAGACCTCCTAGTAGCCTTCCAGGATCTGAAGGGGGCCTATAGGGATGCTGGGGAGGGACTCTTCATTAGGGACTGTAGTGACAGCACAAGGGGTAACAGGTTCAAACTTAAACAGGGGAGGTTTAGATTGGATATAAGGAAGAAATTCTTCACTGTCAGGGTGGTGAGGCACTGGAATGGGTTGCCCAAGCAAGTTGTGAATGCTCCATCCCTGGCAGTTTTCAAGGTCAGGTTGGATGAAGCCTTGGGTGACATGGTTTAGTGTGAGGTGTCCCTGCTTATGGCAGGGGGCTTGCAACTTAATGATGAACTTAATGTCCTTTCCAACCCTAACTATTCTATGATTCTATGACTATTTCTCACGTTTTTGTGGCTAAGGAGCAGGCACCTAACAGAGGTCACCGGTGACTTTCCGACATGAGCTTCAGCTTCCCACCTCATTAAAGAAAAATGTGTTGATTACAATAATCACTCCTAGAGGTAGAAAGGAACCAATTCCTGCCCACATACCAGGAACTTAAAGCAGTCCCTAACTTGTAATGCAATGTCCTTGTGCTGGTGGACAGCATCAGAGTAAGGATCAGTGAGCTGAACAGTGAAGGTGACTCAACAAACGCTTTAAGAGTATAATGAGCATTATGCTCTACCAGAAGCACTGTCCCTCCACTCAGGTAAAAATACTTAGATCTTGCAAAGCAAGCACAAATTTCCAAGCCCGCTGGAATTTCTGTAGCCACTCCATTTCCATTAAAAGCAAGTATCTTTTAGTAAGTCCTTTACTTTCATGTCCAATGAATGCAGTGCTCCATTAGTTGTTGATATCAAGTTCAATTTTACCTGCTTCGTTATGTTCAGCTTTTCTGCAAGTTGCCTGTTAATGTACTGGAACATATAAATTCCACAAACAGTTTCCAGGGAAAATGAAGAGGGAGTGCTTGGGAATGGCTCACATTTCTGTTTCCTATTCAGCAAGAAGTATGCATTCCCTATGGGGATTAAGACAGCCAGAGGACATAGTACCTGGATGTGATATTAGACCTTCCCTAGTGAATAAGGGTTTCAAATTCAGGAGGTAACCTAACATCAACACCTCCTGAAAGCCCAGAAATCTCTGCCTTGCTGACACCCATTTTTAATAACACAGGAATATTTCTGAGAGAACGCTGATAATGTGACAGTTATCAAAAGGGCAAGTGAAATGAGTGGGTAATTACAGGGCATTCACCTGACATCAATCCCAAATGAAAATGGAAAGATGGTATCTAACTAAACTGATCATGAATCAAAGAGATAAGAATAAATACAACGATTTGCTAGAAAATCAGCTGTATCACACAAAGTTGATCTCATTCTCTGACAGGATTACACGTTTGATTGATAAAGTGATAGATTTTCAACAGCATGTGACAAAATACTTCAACTTTCTCATTCTACAGTATTCAGACAGCAAATATTAAACGCAATGAATAGGCAGATTAATTGAGGACTATCTAATCTGAGTAATTCTCAATTTGGTATTATCAGGGTATTTCTAATGGAGGAATCCTCTTCTTCCAAAGTCCTTGAAGGAAAATGTTGACATTACTCACTAGTCACAGACTGGTGGAAACATACAGTAGCAGAGCAAAGGACAAGGAGGACCAAGTAAGTCATGTGCATTGTGCTGGCTTGGACCACTAAACCAAACTTCTTCCATAAAGCTAAGTGGGACCTCAGAGAGCTGGAAATGCAGAAGGCCAACATTCAGGATGGAGAATAGCACCATGAAAAGCTGTAAGTCTGAGAAGAGTCAAGCAACAAGCTTTCCCAGCCCAATTTCTTGGCATAAAAGGACTAAATTGATCTTTGAATGTGTAAAAATGGGAAGAGTGAGTAGGAATCAATGATTTTTAGCTCTGTATAGAGCACTGGTGGGACCAATGCTGGAATGTCCCATCAATTTACTCCGTGAACAAATGTTTTAAATGATGTTGAAAAATTGACCTACTGCAGAAAAGAGCCACAAAATTGACTTGAAGGCTGGAGGAAAAATGCAGTGAAAGCCATAAAAAGTTCATTGTGCTCAGGAAAAGATGACTGAGAGGCTACTTGATCATAGTGCATTAGTAACTTTGTGGGAAGGGAAAAAAAAGATCTATGTATGAAGAGTCTTGAACATAGAAGACAAGAAGCGGTGCCTGGAGAAGCAGCCAGACCAAAACAAATGAGGAATAAGGCATGTGTTCCTACTCATGAGCTTAACTACTTGAGGAAAAGCTCAGAGAGGAGGGCAGATGTACAAACTGCAGCTCAAGTCAAGACGCCTTTCTTGAAAAGACTGTTGAGCCATACAGAAGCTGATCTCGCACGCACAGGGCCATCTAGAGTCATACATGCCACAGCATCAGATTCAACAAGCAAATGTTTTCTGCTGGCATTATTCTCAGTGAATAAAACCCAAATTTTTTGTGACACATTGTTACACATTTAAGTCATCATTAGGTGTCAGCTCATTTCCATTTCCAAAATGTATTCTCGTGTACTGAAAAGATAAGCACTGTAAAATTTATGCTCAGCTTGTGCTTCTGTGCCTGTGCTCTGCATCTTGTGAAAATGAAGCTTTTTATTAAAAACCAACAACCTTTCTGCTTCTGGCCATGCTTTACATTTTAGAGCTGGACTCTGAAGCACTCTGACCCCGTTATAAGGGCTGGATGTTAATTTTAAACCAGTTACATCTACATGCTTCATGAAAATGTAGTCTTACATGCTTGTATTTCCAATACTTCAAATGCCTGCGCAGAACAGTCATTTCATAGAATCACAGAATGGTTTGGGTTGGAAGAGACCTTAAAGCTCACCCGCTTCCAACCCTCCTGCTGTGGGCAGGGACACCTTCCACTGACCAGGTTGCTCAAAGGCCCATCCAACCTGGCCTGATGTTAAGTCACATACATGTCATGGTTCACATTGCATTTCTTTTACATCACTAAACCTTCTGTCATGTCACAGAGAATGCAAGGGGCACAGCTTCAAAACTCATTTCAGAATTACGTTCATTAGGAACCTGAAACAGAACAGCAATTTCTCCTTTCCCGTCTCCAAACTCAGGGATCACTATTCTTCCAGGTAGCTCCCACAGACACAGGGAATTCTACAAGGTGTATTGAAGTCTGCAAGAAAATGCAATCTTTACAGCAGAACTAGAGCTGGGATTCTGGAGATGACAAATAGTGCCGTAGCTAAAACATTAATTTCATTCTACAGCAGAAAGACTCAATTTCTCAGCAAATTAATGTAGTCCAAATTTAATGTATTTTCTAGGATTAGTTCATCTTCTGCATTTTGGTCTCATCTCTACTTCCTTTGCTGAATAAATAGTTCAGAGGGAGCCCTTTTGAAGCTTCCCCATGTCATTCTTTCCTCCCAGTCTAAAGTCCCATGGCTAATAGGTCACCTTCTTCAGACTCCTATTTCCATTTAGAAACACCTCTGCTTCATAAAACAATTCAAACTTTACATTGATGCAAAGGGGTTTTCATCACGATGCCATTCATCTCAGGACAACAAGCGATGCGAGCATTCCATCAGCCATCCAGTCTCAGTGAGCTGCACATTTCTCACGTGTACTCTGCCAAATTCCTGACTGCAGAAGGACACAAGTAGAACAAGACATGCCAAGGAGTCCACCACAGCAGAACCAACTTGACTTCTGCAGTACACCAACACATCCTAACTGATGTCCCGGCACTGATACCCCAAATGCAGAGGCTGAACGACTTCCTCTGCTCTCAACCTGCCCCACTCTTGTAGTTGAATGTAGGAAGCCTTCTAACACAACTTAACTCCAGACTACCTTTTGAACCTAAAAGCAGCTTTATTCCACATCTGCATCCACGTATCAGTAAACCTTAGTGGCCTGGGTTTACGCTAACATTCCACTAAAAGTGGTAAAACCATTTCAAATTTTAGCTTGTCATATTTCTGAAGGAAAAGGGATTTTCCCTACTACTAAAGTAAGGCTCAACATAGTGTAAGTCAGATGCATTCCTGAAATAAATCTAATTAAGTAGTAGTCACAGCCATTTTCTGGCAGTTGGTTCAGCTGAAAGAGACTCCCTGTGCAAATGTTCACACTGCAAAACAGCAACTACATACCTAGAAATGGGATAAGGCTGAATTAATTAGTGTTAAAGTTTATAATCACTCATTTTTACATAATAGTTACATGACCACAAGTGACGCATAAAAGGGAGAGAAAAAAAAAATGAAGTGTTTGGCTTCATTAATCAGTTCCTAAGTTCACTGGTTTAGCTTGCAGAATTTATTCACATGCAGTGCTAGCTTAAAACCCTATATTACAAGTCCAAATCCTACCCAAGTTACACAACAATGGGATCTCATTTTTAATTTATTTAAATAAATTATCTGAGGAGCTTAATGGTGGAAACACAGGATCTGCAGTACTGCAGATTTATGGAAATATGGGAAATAGCATTTCAAAGCTACATCCAAGGCAGAAACCAACAGCAGAAAGAAGCAGTGTTAATCACTGAACACTTGACAAATATGAGTGTAACACAAGCTTATACACAGGCTTTATTAGCAACACGCAATTCCACCCAACTATTCTTCATTAATGCCTGTTTTTGAAGCACCACTCAAAGTTCACTGAATATTTTACACAAATAAAGCACAGTTTCATCCATTATGGCTGATTATTTTTAAAGTCACTGTCAGAAATCAGACCTGGAACATACCCAATGTTTCTCATACACAGAGTACAAACTCCTTGGATGGTGTCAAACCATGGTGCTGGTATCTGCAAGGCCATTCAGATGCAAATACCACATCTAACCATACTGATACAAATTAGTTCAGGCTGTCATGGATCAACTTTGCTTTTATATTTATATAGTAACTTACATAATAGTGTATTTAATATCTAATTGTGCTTTTAAATCTGCATATATAAAAGTGGAATCACAGTCATGAATTAAGTTACTACCACCCTCTTCCTCAAATAGCCTTTTGTCCAGGAGCCCGACAGTACACACAAAGGAAAAGACGAAAATGCACAGGTCTGTTTTATGTTCCATACCTCAAGACAGGCCGTAACAGATCTTTAGTACAGCTTCTCATACTCTGTTCCACATTATATATAGATCACATGCAGTTTGTTAGCTCTGGATAAATTGCTAATGAGTAAGATGTGAGTTGATTCTTCACTTCCATAATCTCTAGCAACTTCTTACTCTCCTATGCATCCTCCTATTTGGGGGAGGGAGGAGAACTAAAGGAATTTCTAGAAATATTAGAAGCTCATCTTTAAAACAAAAATCAAAACCTGTCAGAAAGTAGAACCACTTTAATAAATAGCAAGAAAAGAGAATGCTTCCTTGAAACACCTCTAATGAGAAACCACTATTATTTGGATGCTGATGTACTATAAGCAGTCCTGGGTGATAATCTGCAACTGAACACAGAGCATAACTTTATAACAATTAACATTACTCACTTGCCAATGTGCAATGTTCATTTCACTTCTTCAGTCAAAATTAATAATAGAAGCTTTTTCTTTAATGGACAAATACTACAAGCAAAAGTTATGGATTAAAGCACTCTAAACTGAACAGCAAGATCACAGAGTAAAACATCTGGACCTCGAAATCATGAAGGTCTGGTAAGAGAAAGACTGATACTAGCTAGGAGGCAGGATTTCTTTTAGACATTTTTGAAGAAGCCAAAACTGTGTTTTCTTGTCATCTTTATTCAAGTATTTCACAGCAGTTATATTACAAATTACAGTAAAATGTTCAAAATTTCCAGAAGTTCAAAAGAATTAAATAACTTACTTCAAACTAACGTAAAATGAAGTCAAAATGCAAAACATCAATTTAAACACAGTTCTGAATAAACTATAGAATCCAAAATATACCATAGCCGATGAAGGAAGTCTACTTAATCCACAAAGTAGACACACGTTAATGAAACCAAACAGGACTCCCCAATGTCTAAATAACCCAATGTACAAGATACAAAAGATGCAAGTACAAGCTGAAATTCAAGCTTATGTTGTGATTACAAAATAAAATAAAAACAAAATAAATGACTATCAGCTGCAGGACATGCCTTCAGGTAAAGGTAAAACCAGAGCTGACCCATCAAAGTAATGGAAAAATAAAACCAACAAACCAAAAAAAGGAAGACAAGATATTACAAAAAACAGTAATCCTATAAATACATTGGCATATGAGAAAATCAAGTAACAATACAGAGGACACAAAACAAACAAAAAAATTAATCACAGGTGAGATTCAAGCTTGCAAATACAATTAACTCCATAGCCATCAACTTCACCCAAGAGCAACTCTATTATCTCCAAGACAGCCCAGTCAGCCCTCCAGAGAAGCCTCCTTCCTTATGGCTGGCCACATTTCACCGACCCCAGCACAAGGACTCACACAGGAGTTTATTTGCAATTTTCACAACAAGAAACAAGGAAGAGAGGTCAATTTGTACAAACTCTTGCCAGTGCTATGTGGCAACAAAAATTAAAAACATACAAAGAGTAAACAAGTTTAGACCACATGGATAGATTAACAGCTGTTTTAACTCTAGAACCACCAGACATCTGTAAAGGAAAACAAGAACTGAAGTGTGGTTATTTGGGCTAAGAAGGTGAGCATATCATTTTAGGTAAGCTGTCTGCTAGAACATCTGATATCAGCTACTTTTCTCTAAAACAACATGGCAGCTCCTCCGTTAGTAAAGTTGCCTCTTTACAATTTTTTCCCAATCAACAACTGACAGTAAAAATTTTCCTTTAGAAACCTGACCTTTCAGAACCATTTTAATGTCAGGCACTAGCCTTAAACTTGCTTTTCACACCCACTGGTGACAAAAATTTTCAGCTTCTTAAATTCATATAAATTTATCATCTTAAAAACGTGTGCAGTTTTATCTTCCACAAGTGCTGCTGTTACTTGAACAAAAACTTCTCTGAGTAAGTGAAACTGGAATAAATATTTTTAAAAAATTCTGCAGCAAGAACCTGAGACTTGCAAAAACCCCTTTTATCAGAAACTTGCTACAAAAAATCTGCTACATTTTATTTAATCAAATCTTAAAGTTTGTAACAATTCCCATCAAAATACAAAATGCTGTTAATGTACCAGACACAAAAATATCTCAAACAGGTATGATGCTAATAAATACTAAATGAAACATGGAAAAAAATCCCATAATCAAATCTGAGATCAAAGAATCTCATTTAAAATGTGTTTTCTGCTTGGTTTTGTTGTTTTTAATCGCACTTTCCCACCTAAAAAATACAGTGTTTCTGCATGGGTTGCATTTAGACGGTGTAACTAGATGTACACGAATGCTTAAAACCTTTCTCTGCCATTAGCTAGAAAGACAAACAGTGGCATTCTGGGGAGAAAAAGATCTGAGAATTACATTTAGCCAGAATGGACAAAGCACTCTGGATTACTGCAGTAGCCCAAGGCCCATGTTTTGTTTCTCTGCAGTGCTATACTAGTATTAGCCATAGAGGTGGAGACAAACACCTTAGCTTCAGCTTGTAAATGGGAGCAGAGTGATCACAGTCCTCCATAAACACTGTTGGTAACTAAAATACAAAAAGCTGAGGTAGCTCAGTATCTCTGCAGTAGTCTGTTTTGTCTAATTACAAACTAATCACACTGTGTTGCATATTTCCGGAAAGACACTTCCGCAGCTACGTAAGGGACAGTCACAATGAATGGTTAACAATGGCAACACCAGCCAACTTCTCTAAAACACTTTCTACACAGGTTTGAAATAAATCAGCCCAGGTAACGTTTTAATACTGAGCTTGTGATAAAACATGTTTTTCTTGAAATTGCCTAGACTGTTCTCTCCAGTTGCCAGAAGGGTTTTGAACGACACAATTCAGACCCAGACAATTCAGAGAACTTTGGTCCAAAGATTGATTCAAAAGGCCGTCCTCCAAACCTCCAACATTAACAATGCTTTCCATGGACCAAGTTGTAAAGCCTAGTTTAAGTTTTATTTTCACTTGAGCTTGGGCTCCAGGACGCTGACCGACTACAGTGTCTTCTTACCTGCACTTCAGTCCAAGCTATATTACAAACATGGAACTTCAGAAAGAAACCTACCAGTATTACACTTGTTTTTCTTAAATAACTCAAAATGGAAAACAGGGGGATGGTGGGAAAATGCTTAATTTTTAGCAACAGAGAACAGTTTCACTGTGTAACTTGTTTCTAAAACAAATATGTACCAAGGGAAAAAGGAATTTCACCGTTTTGGTAAAGTATGTGGCTTTTTCAGTGTGTCTTAGTTTAGTTCTGTAGAGCAAGACAGGCATTATAGAACCATAATACTGGTTGCCATCCAATGAAGAGAATACAAATCATCCTTTTGAAGATCTTCATTCTGAAGACAGCTTTCTAACATTGCCACTTGCTATAATCCAAGCTAATTGATCAGCCTTATCTTTCTCAATTGACTAAAAGGCACATTAAAGGCAGTTCTAGAGAGCCTCATCTTCAAATTACTGTACATCCAGTTACTCAAGATTCCTACCACAATGCATCATTGCCTTCTTTACAACAGATATTTTGTCCATTCCCCAGAGAAGAGAAAAACTGGAAAAAAAAAAGTAACAAAGGTTGCCTGTTTAAAAATATTCAACTTAGATCTGCTCTTTCCACTCCTCTTGTTATGTGTTGGTCTCCACTTTGCCTAAAGTTTCCCCAAAGATAATGCATGTAGAGTGAACAAGAGCAGAAACGAAAACAGTTTCTGTAGCACCAAAAGTCTCCAAGCTGTGGCATTGTATTCTTTATTTATATCAGATACAACTATATGAAGTTCCGTTTGGTTCTTGTAGGCTGGTTGGTTTCAGGTACCTGAGACAATAGCACCAAATTCAACAGAAAGAAAAAGAGAGAGCACTTAAGACCAAGGCTCTGCACATACTTGGTGCAAATGGAAACTGAATGGCTCAGAGGACTGCTCTCCCATGAGCAGTTTGAGAGGATAAACCCACCCATCTTGTTGAGTTCACAGGAATGTTTCAAACACATGAACTGTTCTTTCCATCTCCTGCAAGAGACACAGGGTATCAATTATACATAAATATACAGAGAAGGAAATAAAGCTACACTGCATAATCATACTTACTGGGCTATTTTTTAAAATATCTGAAAAAATAATTAATAGGAAAATAGAAATTTCTGTTTATTAGCTGATGTCTGCTAGCAAAATATGCTAAAAGAGGAAACTAATTAAAGAAGTACTAATGCAGAAAAGCACTCCACTATGACAGTCCATGAGAAAATCGAAGTGTATTAGGGTCACTTATATAATTAACATACTCAATATGTATTAAGCAAGCATTGCAATGGCACACTGCATGAATCCAAGTCTTCCTGCACACTTATGCTATTGGTGACTCTGCTGTACACACATATCTGCACAGTTTGGAAAATCAAAGTAAAGATCAGTCTCCACATACTCCTGCTGGATAAATGTCTTTTTAATCTAACTAACATTTGGCACAGCCTTCCAACATATTTTTGGGTGGAAAGATGGTGAGAGGAATAGCATGAAAATGGCTTGAAAAGCATTTTGCAGTAACTCTACGATATCCCATGCTAAAGCTTTTCCAGGTTTTGCTGTAAAATATTCATGGAGAAAAATATTTAGTGTTCAGTAATCCAACTGGAAACTAGCAATTGTTGTCCTTTTCTGAACAAGGTTGGTTATTAGTTGAATCAGCAAGCCGATCCAAACCCCTCTACAGCTAGAACAATGATGTTGGAGGGAATGCACATCCAGAGTTACGATCAGCCTACACCAATGGTAAAATGATCAACTTATTGTATTGACAGGAGGCCTGGGCATCCTAGAGGAAAAGGATGACAGCTAAGCATACAACTGGCTTAAATTACACTGCACTAGACTTACCAAGTTAGAGAAAGTCTGCACACTTTTAAGGTCTTGTATGAAAGTTACAATGAGCTAACTGCATGAAGAAGAGTTATGCCATTTCTGGGGGCCTAGTTACACAACTGCAAGTAAAAGCAACTGCAGCAACACTGGCTCAGTGTGCCTATAAAGTACTCACTTTACATCCACTGTTATTCATATCACAAATGTAGTAACTGCTTCTACTCCACTTTTAATCTGCTAGCATGTGCTTCTCCATGCTGCTGTATTCTCTCCTCTTTTTCTTCCTTCTTATAGGTTAAATTCTTAATCCTTTTCTGAGAAAAGTATTATTAGAAACAATCTCTGCTTTTTAAGTAATTTCTACACTAAAGTTTATTCTGGTTTTAGATACTTTCCTCAAAGTTTAAGGCTTTTGCCTGCTACTACAACAGTAAACTGAGAGTTGAACTCAGTTCTTGAAAAAACAGCCTCACAAAATTCAGATAAAGAATAAAAGAAACTGTACAACATCACCTCTATAAGTTGTGATTTGTCATAGTCTCTACGGTGTCTGTAGATGCACTGACTGAGGAGTGAATACAATCTCTCAAGTTGGTCAACAGTCAGGTTGTCACTTTTCTTAACCACCAAATCAAGAAGTTTCTGTTGGAACAATGAAAGGTGATGTTAAAAGGGGTTTTATAATCACTCCAATTTTATTAAGGACAAATCAGAAATGAAATCTCCTTCAGAAGGTCTGTCTTGGTGAGATACATAAAAATGAAATGGATCACACCTGGATACCAGTAAGGCCACTGCTTCCATGCAGATGCAAAAGTACTTAATGTCTCTTTTCACTTCTCTGCTTATACCCACACTTCTTTTTCTTGTCTTCTGTTTTATAATCAGTGTTTCTAGGGCAATGCTTGTTCTATTTGGACAATAATTTATCCTGTTTCATCTTGGTCAATAAGTATTACAAAGCAAACTATAAAAACTGCTTTGATAGCTAAAGGAGATATTTGTAAGAACTTGCACTGGCATTAAATTGTAAGTAGTACCAGATGGAAAGACATTTGGAATTCCACAAATGTTGAAAAACAGTACAAGGGGATGGGAGAAGGGCATGACACATGGAGAAGTGCTCACAAACAGAAGGTGAAAGCATGTATTTTACATAGTACCAGAGTAAAATATAAGAATTGCCCTTTTCATAACACTTTTGTGTTTCCTATATAATTGTTTCCAAAGCGATTATCATCTGTACTCCACTACAAATAGGATCAAAATTTCACAGGAAGTCAATCTAGCTTCTACAATAGAAAACAGCAAATTTTGTTGTAACTTTGCTTAAAAAGAGAAAAAACTGAAAGAAAATTAACTAGCAGGAGTTCAATCTATGATGCCAAAACATCAGCGCAAATTCCAATTTGCTTTCCAATCCACTAACAGTTCTTTCCACTATGTATACATACATGGGAAGGGAAAAGATGATGTTAACCCCTAATTACTAGGCATCCAGCAGTTCCTCAGTAAGTGGCATGTCCAATTAACATATGAGTACCTGCAAAAATGGCAATTAAAATAGTGGACTGCTGGGCTATTACTGGATTTGTAATGGCAGTAATGATGGGACAGTAAGGATACAGTAGTTTTATTAACTTTTCATCCAAAAAAAACCAAAACAAAACCAAACCACTGACCAACATACCATCTTCAGAAGTTACTGCTGCCATAATACTCATTTGCAGTCAATAATAAAGGGAATGTTGCTTCAGAAGAGAGAAAGGAAGCATTTTGCATGGCGTCTGTTAACAGTACCTTTAGTCTGTCATGGTCAACAACTACAGAGGGTAAGGGATCCAATGGTTCCTCAGGGACCTGCTCCAAACTTGTGGGTTTTGACTGTTCCAAAGCAACTTTTCGTGTTTTCTTGCTTTTGTATACACCTGTAATTTGAAAAACAATTATCAGCACTATCAGTCTCTCAAAATGAACAACTTGTTTCTTCACTTTGGTTTGATTTTGTTTTTTTTGGTTTGTTGAGATTTTTTTGAACCAAACAAGAGTGATTGTGGCAGTGTGCATTATTCATCACCTTTGCAGAGTTCTGAATGTTTACAGTTGCATGAAACCACAGTTCAGAAAACACACATGAAACTGGTCCCAACAAAAAACTGAATGTCACTGAAAGAGTTTTCCCACTGTATTATTCCTACGTAGCAACATCAAATTACACAGCTTTTAAGGGAAGTTAATTTATTAAACAGAAAGATTTTGAGCATTAACTTAAGTAAATCAAATCCTTGTTTTCCTCTCCAAAGCATCCTATGTCTTCATCACCACACCAATTCTAACACCAGCTCTGCTCCTGAAACTTCATGCTTTTGTGACAAACTTCTTTCACATCTGCATTAAAGTTGTTGTCCCATCCTGTTGTGGAAAACAATTTTTTATCTCCTGATTCACTCCCTACACTCACCCATTGTTTTTCTCCTCAGCTATTTAAAATGATTTTTTGTTTCTGAGGACCCCACCACCATTACTATAACCATCTGTAATGTAAATAAAATTCAACTACTGAAGTCGGAAATATAAAGGCTTTTATGGTACATTATTCTCCTGCTATTCTTAGGACCTTTCCTCTACTATTCTCCTTACACTTCAGGAAAATGTGTATGTACAAACACAGCCAACATGTATGTAGTGATATTCTCATAATCCAGATCTCTCATTAAAGCTTATTTACTTTGTAAATCTCAGCACTAACTTCTGTAGTAAAGATTTCATCCTTTCAGACAATTCTGAAAAGCTAATTAAAAAGGCAATCATGCATAAGGCTTTTAATTTTCTTCCCTGAGGAAATGATGTCTCTTGTCTTCAAAGGACGTGGCCCCTTCTTTTATGCACCACCAGGATTTCCCTTCTCCTTTCCTTATCGTTTTGCTGCACTGTTACTGTGTTGACTGTAACTCCAAAGCCAGACACCTTCTCCAATAGATAAATAACAGCTTATCCAGCTTTTGCCATGAGTTAAACTGCTTTAACTTTTGCTATGAGCAAGAGTTTTTAAAGGAATACATTCTGTATTCCTGTGTTTTTTCAACAAATGTCAAAGACACTTTTATTATAAATCTAATAAAACAAGTCAAAACATGCACAGATAAAAACATAGAACATAGACCAAAATATATATATTTATGTGCATTGGTAATAGCTTTTAAATCTTTAATTATTGTTTAAATATTATCTCAGTATTTACAATATTTCCCATAAAGACTACAAAAACAAACAGAACAGTCTAAGTATGGAGATATACTTACTTGCGAAAGATAACATTACAGCAAGTAAAGCGTGGACTTACAATGTGGAATTAAATGTTGTAAGCATACCAAAAGTTTCAAATAAACAGAGCGCAGTTCATAAAATGCTATCATACAATAATAACATAAAATACTATAATTAAAAACATACACATATTAACTTGGACACCAAGATAAGAACAGAAAGATTGAAAACAAGCTATACCTTCTTTATCTGTTTCAGCATCCTTAGTTTCAGTGTCTGTGCTCTGTAGTGTTCTGTCATTATTGCTGCAATGTGGTAATTCAGCTTTCACTAGATCAGCTCCTTGATTTTCACTGGAAACTTCCGTTTGCTCCTTTGGCTGATCTTCAGACAAAGATTTTTGTTTGTTAATAGACCCATCGTTGTTGTCACAGGGTGAAACAGTATCAACTGAATCCATTTTACCGTTATGACATGCTGGAAGAGGTGTACCTTCTGATCTGTGTACAGATGTATCCCCATTCACACAGTCCCCTTTCGATGTAGAGTCCTTCCTTAGTTCCTTTTCAGCACTCAGGGTAACACTGTCAGTTATTAAGAGAGATTCATTTGAGCTCTCTTCTTCTGTGGATGCAAAATTGTTTTCCTTTCCTGATGTCCCATTGTTCAGCCTCTGCTCTGCATCAATATCCATAATATCACAAGAGGATTCATCATTTGTTATAGAGAGATCTCCTATTTCCTCCCCATTCTCCTCAATGCAGTCAGCGCTGATGTCTAGCTCTCCATTTTCCAGCAATTTACTATCCTCTCCATGATTTTCATCATCAGCAAACTTAGCATCATCTTCATCTTTCTTTAAATTATTGACTTTCCTCTTCTTAATAATGCCTTTGCCCCACTGTGAGCGCCTTCTTGATTTTCTCCGTATTCGAACTGAATGAAGAAAGGAAACCTTTAGATGCACAGGTACCCCTCAACGAACATACCAGGATAACAGAATATGCTGTGGTGTTTGAGGCAATCAAATGTATTCATATTTGAGGGAAATACATATTTTATATATACCCACTTGTAAGTAAAATAGTAAAAGCAAAAAGCTAACCAGTGATGTACAACTCTCTCACTCTCATTTGGTTAATGCAGACTCTAATGTCAGTTTTTCTCATTTTCCCCTTTTAGAACCTCAGTGACCGGGGAATCATTATACAATGAAACAAATGGAAGTGAAATCCAGACATTCGTAGAATAATCAGAACGGACATCAGGAAGTCTCTAGTCCAACCTACTATCCAAAATAAGTCAGCTACGAGGGCAGACTAGGTTGCTCAAGGCTTCATCCAGCCCTGTATTGAAAACCTCCATGGATGCAGATGAAATGACCTTCATGGGAACCCTGTATCAATGCATACTCATCATACCAGTGAAAGGGCTTTTTGCCCTATATCAAATCAGCACCTCTCCTTTTAATTTATGTCCACTGTCAAGTCAAAGACATCTCCACTCTAAGGTGGCTAGATCTCCTCAACCTTCCTTTCATTCCCACCTCTTTATTCAAGTTGACAAAATGTAGTTTTAAAAACTGAGGAACTTTAGTTCAGACCCACACCATTTTGCAACCCCTTCTACAGAGAGACCTTGCAAACATTTGCATTTCTGCAATGAGTCTGTAAGCAGAAGGGAAAGCCTAGGTCCTTAAATCAGGCTCATAACCAATGCATTCCCTCCATATCATGTAACTCAATTTGAAGCAACACAGACACGTGATCCTCTCTTCATCACTTCTGCATCCTTACTTTTTCATTTCTTCTATTTCTCATTTGAACTTGCTGTGCCTTTGAAAAAAAATCACATAATAAGCTTTCTTTTTTTGAAAAGTTTTTTTTTTTTTACTAATCTATTTACTAAAGCACCAATCTAAAAGAGGTTTTGGTGCACATTTGCAATGTGACCAGCAAATACAGAAGGAAGACCATTCAAACATGATACTACTGCTCCTTTTCAAGAGCACTAACAAGACACAGCTCAGAAGACTACGGAAGAGGCAGGGAAAAACTGGAACTTCTACATTCAAATTCAAGTAATGATACAGACTGCTTGTATTTTTGCAAAATTGCTCAAGTTGCGGCCAAGCAAATATAATTGAAAATCCAGCCAAGAGTAACCAAAGATTAACAAATATTCTTCCATTTGAAAATGAACCCTTATGTTGAGCATCTCCACACTGTTCTTGGTATTTGTAAGTTGCTTTGATTTATGGGGTATTAAGTCCCAAGTCTACATCTGCCAAACTCACACTGAGTTACAAAGATCTTGCTTTGACAATACAAGCACTATGCAGGTACAAGTGTTGAGAATTAATTCACAGAAGATAAGAGAAGCATAGTTGTACTTCAGAATTTGCTCCCCATGAGTGGTATGTGCAAGCAGACTGTTTAACCACTACACTAGGAATAAACCTTAACCTTTTAGCTTTAAAGCTATCTAAAGATACAATCCCACTGCAATAAAAACATAGTCTCACTTGGAATGTGTATTCATCATTACAAACAGAGCTTATGGACAGCTGTAAAATTTGAGGAGGAAAATCCCCTTTCTCCAGCTATTCTGTAGATTTGACAGCAGCCTCTACAGTTAGCGACTCTATAGATGATTTATTGATGATAAACTACAACCTATTCACATAACTTTTCAGGAGCTCATGTAATCTTCCCTTAGATTGTGCAAGAGATTTTAATTATTAACAAAAGCAGCAAATCTGAAACTAAACAGGGAGCTGTAAACCTATGGACAAAGAAAAGTCCCCTAGTAAGGCAATGGGTTTAGCCTCAGGTCAGCTCCAAAGATGACCAAATAAAACACAGTCTTCTAAAGGAAATATACTATGTTGTCAAGTGTACAGATTAGTAACAAAGTTGAAATTTTTAAAGATACACTGATTTTGGCTTTTTAGGTTGACTTTGCTCTAAGAATCAGGTATGTCAAATATATTTGACATTTACTATATCAATTAATTGTACTTTAAATATGCCTGTTTTATTAGTTCATCCCTTTTGTCCACCCTATGAGCTCTACCTGGGATAAAAATCCATAATTTGCCTGAACACACAGGCATGTTCCTAAAATTATTAAGTGTAGAAGAAATCACATTAAAGTAAAATTGAATTAATCCTTGTGTTACACAGTTCACCAAATTGCAAGGTCACGGGCAGCAACTCCAACTCACTCTCTTTCATGCAGCACTATTCAAATGCACATTGTGCATGTTGCTTTTTACTGCTGTTTTTAATTACAACAAAGCAACCACAGAAAGTGCTGCAGAATATGCAGAAGATGTTCTCACAGGAACTCTGAGGTTTACACTGCACCAAAACCAGTAAACAGAGAAATTTCCAACTACCTCATCGACACCAGTGCACACAAAACAGAGCTTTGGTTGAAACACTGCTATCATTATAAAACTGCTGTTATGTCACGATATCAAAAAATCCTGATACCACCAACCAGCTCCTGAGATTTAGGAAAGAAGTCTAGAATTTCATTGCCAGATACTGCAGAAGATGCCTTCCTAACATTTAACGGTATCTGAACTGACAAAAGCAATAATCTACCTAGTTTGGGTTTTCACTCACATTTAGTCAATAGGACTCAATTAATGATAACTTTTTTTCTTCCCAGGCTCTTATAAATTCTTACTTCTCAGCAGTACCACCTTCACCTGACCCATCCAGATCTGTAACCCACAGGTGACCAGCACTTCTAAAATCCTAATTCTTTTTGTCCCTATACTTCTAAGAATCAACTTTTCCCCCTTGTCATTCAAATAAAAGCCTTCCTGCTTTCAAGCCCTTCCATCCCAACCACTGAAGCTTTCTCTCTTCAGGCTTTCATAAACCCACCTAAACCTCTTTTAAAATTATTTAACACAGAACTACCTGCATCATGTTCATGAACTCAGTGAGACTCCCAGTCTCTTACCTAATAACCTATCTTTGAGCCCATGCACCAGTGTTTACCCTCCTGATAGTATCAAAAGTAGACTTCTAGTTCTCACATTTAAAGTGCCCCATTCAAATGATGCCTTTTTGTTCTCATCTAGGCCGCACTTCCCTCTGCAAAAAAATGTCAGCTGGGAGAAGAAATTCTGGGTTCAGAACTTTAGCACACATAACACCATTACACAGATTCTCCTTTCATACAGTCAGCCAAGCATCTAGGAAAAGCAAAAAACTGACCAAGGAATACAACATTTAAAACCAAACTCCACCACCAGTCTGCCTTTCTGTCCTGCCCACTTCCCTCAGTAGAGCTAAGGGAGTGGCATAAGTAGGAGGAATGTTTAATGTAGAAGGCAACCATGTGACCAAATGTAGATGTTGACAAGAGATTTCATCACCTAGAATGACTTTCTTTGTATCTGATGGAAAGAAAAAGGTATTACTGAGAATAACACAGACTTGGTAAGATGTCATCTAGGATCACAGAACAGCTTGGGTTGGAAAAGACCTTCAAGATCACCTGGTTCCAACCCTCTGCCACAGGCAGGGACATCTTCCACTAGACCAGGTTGCTCCAAGCCCTGTTCAGCCTGGCCTTGAATGCTGCCAGGGATGGAGCAGCCACAGCTTCTCTGGGCAACCTGTGCCAGTGCCTCACCAGCCCCACTGTATACCGTTTCTTCCTTATACCTAATCTAAATCTACCCTCTTTCAGTTTAAAGTCATTCCCCCTTGTCCTATTACTACCTGTAAAATTTATCTCTGAGTTCTGCAAGACAGTTCTAAAATAGGACTCAAAAAGGAAGAAGGAGCAACCACAGGGTAAAAACTGATGCAAAACTAAAGAGCTAATGGGCAGGAAGTAACAGGGTAATGGTCTGCTGCTAAAAAATAAGCTTGACCTGGAGTTCCCTCTTCTCTACCTTACTGTTGATGTAAGACTGAAAACTATCAAGAGCAGAATCCCACACTTTTTATTTTATAGTCAGTATGATTTATGACATATTGAAGTTTTCAGTAACTAACAGAATGGGATAGCTTTTTATAGAAGAAAAACTTTGAGTTAACTGTTAAAAAAATTAACAGAATATATACAATTGCAAGTGAACACCTTAACACCTTTTCAATTATTCTTTTTAAAACTACTCATCTGAAATCTACCATTGATACTCAGTCTTTTGGCAGTATTTGTGCCAGAGGCAGTAAAAATACTATTGTCAGAGGAATCCTGCTTTATAGAACTGAGTTTCTATAACTCAAATTATTACAATACCAATTATTCACACATGAATACAGTCACTTGCTTTCTGAATTGCTGAACTTTTCTCTCTATAACCTTCACATAACCTCTGCAGATTTGCCAAGGGGATCCTCAATGCAGTTCTAGCTTTCCTGGTTTACTTTTTTATAAATTGGTATTCAGAATCTTTAATGACAATAAATACCTGTTTGACCAGTAGTCACACATAACATTTCACTTGGGTTCACATGAAGTTGGTATCAAAAGCAAACCTTCCTCACTTTTTTCTTTTCCTAAGCTGCACAGACACTAAGCTGTCTCCTGAAGACAGCATTTTTTAGAAGTGCAACATAATACAATGTAATTAATCACTGAATAAAAATTTACATCTCCTTAAGTGGTGAGGTTTCTCAATTCTTCCATTCCTATCTTGAGAAACTTTGTAAGAGTCAGCTGAAAGGCCCTGAACTCAAGGCAGACATTTTCCCCAGAGATGGCCTCTCATGGTTATAAAAACCAGATTCTGTACTTACTGCAGAAGGACTAGTCTTCTAGGAACAACTTGAGTAAAATGAAACCTGTAGCACACTTTCAGAAACTCTCAATTCTTGCCCACCGATAGGTTCTGCTTGGAGAGTCTCAAGCCAGACACACCAAGTAAGGACAACATCTTCACATCAAATAAGCATCCTTTTTTTAGGGGTGCACTTCAACCTTGTAACTGCGACCTTTCTGTTTAGCACTATCTCAGGAAAACATCTCAAAAACATGAGTGAGTGGTACAGAAGCTTCAGAGTTGAGGCACTGTTGCTATGCCCCAAATCTAGCCATACAATGACATAACTGCAGACTACATAGAAATAAAGTTAACAGTTGGAAAAAGAAGTAGATATAATTAGAAGATTCAAAGACTGTCAATCATTAACAAGCAAGTCTGCTTGCCTTCATGTGGGTGAATTCTGATGAGAAGATGCAGCAGTCAAAGCAGATATGTTTCTCTTGAAATTTTTGTAGTTTTACTAATACAGTATATTAAGTGCAGTATAGTATTAGTGGAGGCTAACAAGTTCATTTCATGCCATAGAAAAGACCCTTCTATGCCTCTGCACTGCTTAAAAGTTCACCAGAGAATGTGAATCCTCTGTCATTAAATGATAAAACTGACAGCCATCAAACAGTAGATTCTCTATTGTTACCTTTATTTCATAAAGAATTCCTGGGGATTAAAATCCAAAGGAGATTCTTATGGCAAGCAAGATCACCATGGATCTAGATTGTGTGTCTGCAGTATCATCAAGAACCACTTGATGCAACGCACGTGTTTCAAGTTTTTCTTCCATGATCAAAACCCTAAACTTCTTTCTGATGTCTTGTGTGTAAAGTAACTCAAAGCCTTGAGAAAGCACTTAATACCAGCAATTTATGCTCTCTTATGCAGCATCCAGGATATCTATATATCTGCCACAGTAATTTAGCTGCTTCCAGTAGCTCCACTTTCCTTACCAAGGGGCACTGAATAGTCCACTTGAAAGTCTCTGGAGTTTTTAGTCAAAGTCCCAAACTGCAGTCAGAGATAAGCAGCAAGAAAGAACAGAGTAGAGTTCCACAATGGCTTAAAAAGCAAAATGAGGTGCCAGCTTCTACTAACAGACAAAGCCATTTCTCCCTCCAAAGCCAGCTATAGCATTTCCACTACCTCATTTGTGCCGGCAGTGCTGTTCCTGCAGTAAAACAGATAAGGGAACTAAATCCGTTTGAAACAGAACACGTTTTTTTCTGGGTTAGTTTTCAAAATCTTCAGGTGAGCCTTCCAACTCATGAATGATGGTGCTGGCACAGGGGAGATGGTGGGAACATGCAACCAGTGTAAAGTCAAGACAGCACCTTTAGCAGTAACCTGCAGTTTGACCAGCTTGAAGTGACTCTGGAACTAACCCATAAAACAACATTTTCTTTACCCAGACAGAAGGCACTCAAGGCACAGACGTCACAAACAGATGTAAAAAATCACCTAGGCACTCTACCTCAAGAAGACGCAGTCAAGTTCCAGAAGAAAGAGATAAAGCATTTTTAAAAAAAATAAAATATAAAAAGATCTTGGATGCAGCATCCCAGGCATATTCTCTCCCTACTCAACTTCCCCCTATTATACCTTATAATACTCTCAACTCCAGCTCTTCCTAGTATTTCCCACAAAACTCTCCCAGTATCTCCTGTTCCACCCCACCCCAGCTAAAGAGGACACGATATACTGCATCTGAGGTGTTCATGCTATGCCTGGCCAATACAATGTTTTACCTGATCAGCTAACAAATCCAGCCAGAACAGGTAACAACCATTTTCAATCTATAGCTTTTTCTTCCAGTAGATGCATAGATTTAGACAGCTACCAATTTTTACAAAACCTGCAGGAATCTAATCTTTTAGCTCTCACCTCCTGCCAAGTCAAAGGATTTCCTCTGCACGTGGCATTCCTCAAGGGTCAGTCTAGGGCCCAGTGTTATTGAACATCATTGCTGGTGACAGGTACAGTGGGATCAAGTGCACCCTCAGCAAGTTTGCTGATGACATCAAGCTGTGTGGTACAGTCAACACACTGGAGGGCAGGGATGCCATCCAGAGGGACCTGGACAGGCTGAGAGATGGGCCAGTGCAAACCTCATGAAGTTCAACAAGGCCAACTGCAAGGTTCTGCACGTGGGTGAGGTCAGTCCCAAACAGAAATACAGGCTGTGAAGAGACTGTTTTGAGAGCAGCCCCAAGGAGAAGGATTTGGGAGTGTTTGTTGATGAGAAGCTCAACCTGACTCAGCAATGTGGGCTTACAGCCCAGAAAGCAAACCGTATGCTGGACTGCATCAAAGGAAGTGTGACCAGCAGGTCGAGGGAGGTGATTCTCCTTCTCTACTCCACTCTCATGAGATCCCACCTGCAGTACTGTGCTCGACTCTGAGGCTCCCAACCTAAGAAAAACATGGACCTGCTGATGTGAGAAACTGTGGTTGCCCAATCCTTGGCAGTGTTCAAGGCCACACTGGATGGGCCTTGGAGACTCTTGGTCTAGTGAAAGGTATCCCTGCCTATGGGAGGGGGGGTAGAATTAGAAGATCTTTAAGGTCTCTTCCAAGCCAACCATTCTAAAACAGTCAAACAGGAAAATTAAAGAAAAAAATGAAGTCAAAAGAGACAATCAGATTAATATCACTGGTGGAGATAATTTTTAGACTTTCCACCTCTAGATTTGCTTATTCTCCCACTGCTGAGTAGGTATGCACAATAGTAACCATTACAGCTACATACACTTTTGGTGCATTCAGTTGGCTCTTAAGGACTGTATAATGACACAGAGAGCCATGAACAAAAAGTAGACTCTCCCACACTAATTAAAATTACATTCTATAGCATTTACAGCAATCATTTATATCACATATGTGAAAAGCTCATGGTTGCTGCTTGGTTTCTCTGTCAAAGAGGTAAAATACAAAAAAATATGAAAAGAAAACTGAAGTTAATAAATGGGTAATAATCACATGAAAATCAACTACTTCTGCAGGCAGAAACTTTACACCAAGTCTTTAAACTATTTAAAGCCAACATTACCACAGTTTTCAAAAGAGTAAGGGGTAAGATATATAAGACAGTGTGTGTACCACTTAAGAGTAAAAAATCTATTTCAGAAGAACTCATTAAAAAAAAAATCTAAAAATTCTCATTTTTAACCATGTTTATAAGAAAGGTGATGATAAAGCTTTCAGGAAAACTTCCTTCTTAAGCAAGGCTGCACAATTTTGCATCACTAAGTTAGAAAGAAGATGAATAACAAGAGTATAAAACCAAAAAGTCACCGATCAGGTAAATTTTAGGATCCTATTTTGCCCCCTGTCAGAGAAGGAAACAAAATAAAATAAGATAAAATTAAATAAAATTAAATGACATTTGATTACTTCAAGAGTCAGGTATTTAATAACAATGTAAGGAAATTTCTTTGCCATTACATATCGCCAATTCCAAAAGCTTGGATCCCAAAAATGAACAGCCATTCAGCATGTATTAGAACTCCTTGAAATTCATTAATTAGCATTTTAAATTAGAAGAATTATAAAGCCTATGGATTTTAAAAGAAGTGTTAACCAACTCAACACCAGCAAAATTTGCATTTCCTTCCAAATCAGGCATGAAAAAACAAAAATGTTTATTTCTCAAATGTTAAAACTTCCTTTTAAAGCATCTGGGTGAAGCCAGCATCACATACAGGACATCAAACTACTGCCATTCAGAATGTCAACTCCCACACTACCCAGAACAGAATGATAAAGAAAGAAGAAAGGACAGTTGCCTCAGCTCTGAGTAAAGATGTCCTCAAACTCCAGAAAATCATTTTTAATGGTGTTTGTCAAATTACAGTACTTGTCTCTATCTCAAGTGAGAATTAATCCAAGTCAAATCTGAAGAGCAGGAGAAGAAAAGAAAACGGTAGCAAGCATAAGATTTGTGACAAAACAGCAGCAGCTCCTAGGATTTTAGTGTTAGCATCTGGATGACTGTTGTCAGGCTGGATACTGTATGCCAGTATCCAAATTCAGAACTAGTGCAAAAGGCTGAAAATAGTTAAAATAATAAAAACCATATAGCATCTGGTCTGCCATGTCCTCTGATAAGGCATTACTGCAGTCATACAAATGCCTAAGGTACAGCAATTACTGACACCACTGCAGCACAGAAGTCAGAGACAAAACAGATGAAAATCAAAGATTGAAAATAAAACATCTTTTGTGAATGAATATAAACAAAAGACCTTTTATTTCTATTTTTATTAAACATTCCTGCCAAAACAAAGCCTCCTTTCCATTATAAAGCAGCAACAGCTTCACAACAGCAAAGACAGCCATTCAGCAAAAAAACTCCAACACCAAAAATTCAGATGTACACAAAATATTATTTAGAAACTAAATTTTCTGCCGCAGTTTTTTATATCCTTGCTTGATCTCCCTACAGTTCTACAGAGACCACTAATCACTTCAGTTATTGGGAAAATTTAGCAGCGTGTTTACTTCATATTTCATAAAATGACTTTTATGACTTTTATACAATACTTCACATAACAGAAAACATTTTAATTTTTTTATTTGCTATGTAAAAATGCCATTTTTACAGCTATCATGTTCATATACAGCATAAAAGACATCTTCTCCATGAAGAAGACATAAAATCTGCAGTCTATCACTACAATATATTATTGTTAAATACTGCAAAAAAAAAAAAAAAAAAAAAATAAAACCAAATCTTCCCCATACAGTTTATTTATGTGTAACATTAAAGGAAGCAACTGCAACACAGCAAAATAATATGCAACATACCCCATCTACTGGCAAAACAGAGCAGCAGAACAAGCTTTATTATACAGCATCCCAATAAAGAGATGCCAATGTTTTATGTGCTAGCATGTATCTAAACCAATTACTATGATTAATTTACCAGACACACCAAACTGCACAATGCTGGTAGCTTCCTTTTCCACACACGTACATACCTTCTTATCAGTGTCCAGTGTTAAGAGGTAATGGGTCAGACCAAAACACAAGACATTCAATTCAAAATTAAGAAAAAAATATTCTTGTGAGAGTGGCCAAGCACTAACAGAGGTTTCCCAGACATGTCACGGAGCCTCCTTTCCTGGAGATATTCACAACACAACTGGAGACAGCCATGTGAAACCAGCTCTGAGCAGGCAGTTAGACTGAATGATCTCCAGAGGCTCCTTACAACCACAGTAATTTTGTGATTCTATGATCAAACAACTACTTACATCAGCCTTTTGACCCATGTCCCATTCTAAATTCTCACCATTTTCACTTTTCTCAAAATACACTGTCAGTATGAAAATATTTTAAATTATCCATTGTAGAACCCTCCCAAATGGATTTTCAGCAACTTCTAGTGATGTAGCACTTTTAAAACTCATCCATACTGTGACACACAATCCACGACAGGTGTTATCTTCAACCAGGGAAATGGAAGATCGCAGATTAAACCTAACTCGGGAATGTATAACACCATGCTTTCAAACAAAACAACTATTTTGTGCCACGTTTCTGACAGTCCACTGGCTCCAATCAAATAAAAAAATATATATAAAATACACTTGAAAATTTAATCACAAAATAACAGGTAACTAAAGTTTCATACAAAATACATAACCTCAGAAAACAAACCGACACCTGATAAACTATCTCTTATTCTCTATTGTACCAGCCCTGAATGATAAAGGGGGCTTTAAATCGAACAAGGCTGCTGCACTGTCTGTAGTCCACTGTTTTCAGAGAAGATGCTTGACATTAATTTCCTTTAGGGTTCTCAAGTGCTTCATCTGAACTGACCTTTTTGCAGCTATTTTCTAAAATACTGTAAACAAAGCTCCCCCCAAAAAACAATTTTATCAGGAAAACAGTGGTGTGATTGGTGATGTTTTTCCTTAGATTTATCTGTGTAAAAAAATAATTCAAGTTTAAATAGCAAAAAAAAAAAAAAAAAAAGATTTTTATAATTTTTAATTAC